>APFE031540471.1:45508-56006 GCA_000404065.3 Pinus taeda | reverse complement strand
AAACAACACTTCCATCTTTATAGTTGTGAGGGGTATGCTTCCTGGTTTCCATAATTTTTCTTTCCACTATGTCACAAAGCCCTGTTACTCTTTCCAAATTTTGTGGTGTTGCTCTAAAGAAGGTGTTTCTCTTTGTATCCTCATAATGTGCTATCGTTTCCTATGTGAAAATTGACCATGTAACAAGTTTTTTACAAGAACAAAGCTCTTCATACCATAAAAATTGATTCGGTTCTAAATATGAAGATGCAATACATACCTTTTGTAACAATGGTACACCATGTAGATCAAAATATTGCTCCATCTGAAGTATCCAATTTACTGGATCCTTGCCATCAAACTTCCTCATCTTGCTTTTTCTTGATTTTATGAGCCCGATCTTGAAACGACTGTAACTCTGTACTTTCGGATCTTTAAGTTCTAAAATTGTGACCTATAGTACCCCTCTGTGTCCTCTTTCTAATGCCACCAGTCTGATTCAAATTGGATTCTCCAAGGAAGAGTTATGCCAAATCTCCCACAGTGACCTAATTATAGACTAGTTCAATAGAGCTAACTTGTATGAAGTGCCACGTTTCACCGTTTCCACCTTTGGCTCTGAAATATATATACAAGAAACTACGTTCTGTCCTCTTTTTGTACCTTCTTACAAAATTTCAATCTGATCCTCAGAGAGAAAGTTATGATGATTTCCCCAGGTCACCTGTTTGGAATGTAATTTAGGAGTTTGCAAAAAGACCAACTTCCTTAGATCATATCTCCGAAAATATAGCGAGAAAAGCTCTCAAATTCGGACCCGAGGTTTAGTGTGATTTATTGTCAAATGGGTTTTGTTTTTAGCTTATTAAACATCGTAGAAAAATATCTAAAGAGAAAATTCCATGATGACCTATTTGGAGAAGCGAAACCCTAGAATCCAAAGCTCTGATACCAAATATTACGGAACCAACTCACAAAAAGATAGAATAGATAGATCAACGCCTTAGAATTCAGCCTCTTTGAAGGGGCAACCTCCTTTTAATTACATAAATGAACAATTATTGGATGATACAAATGAAAAGACCTCCTTTCTATATATAGGAGTCTAAGGGGTCATAACATAATCAGAGCCGACATAACAATAATAATGTAAGGGCACAATAATAACAATAGTGGGCTTCTATGGGGCACAATAGTAACAATATGGGTACATCAATTTAATAAGTGGGTTGTACTAATATTAATAAGGGGTTACACTAGTAGTATAGGGGCCTAACATTCTCCTTAAAACAATTGTATAATTTCTCTATAAATACCTGTGTGAAGAACGCAGAACCAGTTCGAATTTGCTCAGGTGTTAAGTTCAGATTACCGCTTTGTAATTTTGAGAACTCATTCTCTGTTTTTAATATGAATATTGTGTGTTTCATGGATACCTAAAAGCGTTTGTTGGAGTGTTGATTAAGTACATTTAACCTTCACAGTTGCAGAGGGCCCCTGCACTGGCTAAGGTTACAGTTCATTTTTGTTTTGTCTTTCATATTTGACTTGTAAATTCACTGTGTTTTTTCCATAATGTTTATAATCGTTTTCTAACCTTGTTCATAATGTAGTTTTTTTCATGTTTTTACCAACGCAGAATAGCTTATTTCAGTACAAAATAGTTATTTTGTTTCATTTGTTTCTAGTCTCTTATTAGTAGCTTGATGTTGAGTTCAGTAGTGTAGAGTAATTTATTTCATTTGTTGTTCATTAGTCTTTAAGTTTTTAGTTAAAACTGATCAATGCCATTATTGTCTTGCCATTTTATTATTAGTTTAGTAACTCATATTGTAACTGAATGTTTCTGAAAAGCCCTTCTGATTGATGGTTCATCTCAAACCAAGTGGTTGAATACTTCATTTATGTAATGAGTCTTTTATGCATTTTTTGTATTTATTTTCTACTAGAATGATGAAGTATGGAATTCCTCAAAATGTTATCACAAGGAGGTTGTTCTCCCAAAATTGTGAAGCAGAGTAACTAAGCACTTCATTCAGTTTCCATAGTAGATTAGTTGCAATTTCATTTTCAGTCTTAGTCTTTCATATTAGTTTTGTTGCAATTTCATTTTTAGTTTTTCTTATTAAGTTTTGATTCTACAATAGACTAAACAATAGTTGTAATCTCATTTTTAGTTTCAATATTTCATTTTAGTTTTATTTCCATCATAGATATTTGCAATCTCATTTTCAGTTTTAATATTTCATTTATCTTTGGTTTTTGATTAGATAGTAGTTGTGATTTCACTCTTAAATTTTTTTAGTTCATGATTTGGAATCAATAATAAATAGCAGAAATAGAAACTCTGTTTTCCTTTTCTTGAATAAGATTTACTTCCAAATCTAGCTTAAAGCACACTTAGTCCTCATTTCATTTCTTTAGAAGTAGTAGATTTAAGTTTTTTGTTAAGTGCATTATAAATCATTAGGAATTAAAGGATCAAAACCCCAAAACAACATAAAACTCAAAAAACACTGAAGTAAGAAGGGTCATCTAGCACATACAGTGCACTACACTTCATCAATTTACGATTCCCGGATTGATAATTTATGTAGAGAAATTTAGGACACTAAATTGACCAAAAATTTTAGCGCCATTGTTGGGGAAGTGTAACTAGGTAGCCTTATCTCTTCCATTCATAAAAAAAAGCACAAAAACAACAAAACAAAACAATGACATGCATAGAGAAAGAGACTCTAGGGGTAGATTTATAGCTAGGGGCAGAAGTTCAATTCCTAAAACTCCACCTACTCCACCAAGAGTTAGAAAGGACACACCTCCATCCCAGACTCATACTCCTAGCCATAGGATTCATGGAATTCAAGGGGTAGAAACTCAATCAAAAGATTCTCCTACATTATCTACCAAAACAGTCCTAGGAGAGAAAAGTTTTGAAACTCCAACAACAGGGATAACCTTTTTCACCTCCACAAGAGAGCCTATTGTAATTGAAGAACTAGGAATACCCGGTGAGGAAGAAAAAGTAGAAACTCCATCTCATACTCCATTAATAGAAGAACCAGAGGAAGAGGGAATAACCTTGTAGGTTGAGCTCTATATTGACTCTGAAGAAACTATAATGGCAGAAGAAGAACAAGATGGAGAATTCTCACTATTTGGAGGAGGGGGTAGAGGGAGAGGTAGAGGAAATAATGGAGGAGGCAGAGGTAATAATGGAGGAGGCAGAGGAAATAGGGAAGTAGATAACTCTTTTGGATTCCCTATAGTGGATGAGGAAACACATACCATAATGAAAAACATCTCACCATCTTTCCTCTTAAACTTTTATGGGTTGAGAAGTGAGGACCATGAAACATTTTTGTTTGAGTTTGAAGTCTTGTGCAGAACATATGACTATCTAGAAGACTCTCAAAAACTCAAATTGTTCCCTTCAACACTAAAAGAGGCTGCTTTGAAATGGTTTATGGGGTTAGTCACTCAATCTATTAGAACATGGAATGACATGAAATAGGCATTTTTGGATAGATACTTGGATTATTGTATGCCTACCAATCATAAAGATGAGGTGTTCAAAATGATGCAAAAAGAAGATGAAAACTTAGAGGATTTGCTTGAGAGATTCAACTATAATTTTAAAAGAGCAAAGATGAACAATTTAGATGAAGAAAATTTGAAAATATTTTGTTAAAGGCCATTAGAGATGAGTGGATAGATATCCTTAACATGATGGGGAAGGGAGATATCTCTCAACTTCCATTGAGTGACATAGCAGAACTATGTGCGTTAGTCCTTTCGAACAACGTGTGCATTAGATATGCCACCAATAATTAGGCTGAATATGATGTAGCATTAGGTTTTTTAGTCGATGCCCTTTCTCATCGCATCCTTCATCTTCATGTTCATTTAGATTTCTTGCTACTTGTCGTGCAATTGAATAGTGTGTATCATGTGCATAACGAAATCTTATTTAGAAAATACCTATGAGTTAAGTTGTTAGTACGTGAGTTTGAAACCATTACTTTCAGTCAAGTCCCTAGAACCCAAAATAACTATGTAGATACCATTGCAAAGAACATTTTAGATTGGCATTTATCACATGTATACCAGAGAGGACAACGATAAAGAAAACACATGGCAAACCATCATCGTCATATCAAAATGCATAATCATATTATGTATCATATAAGTGTTTGGAATCCCATAGCTCTAAATATATAAGGCATGCCCATATCATGTTACAAAAATCAACAGCAAAGGGGCCCACATGTACCCACATCTAGTCATTGTCCCGCGGATCCCACACCAAAGGCTCTGCTCAACCACTGCACCTATTCTCTGAGGCCAAAATTGGGTCGTTCCTTTCCATATACATGCTAATGCCTCTCACAAAGCCATAGGAGCAACTCTAGGCCAGATAGATGACAAGCTACCTTATGCCATTTACTTCATCAGTAAGAATCTGTCAAAAGCCAAGCTAAACTACACAGTGACTGAAAAGGAGCTCCTAGCTATTGTGAATTCATTTAACAAATTTAAGAATTACATTATAGGTTACCAAACATTTGTACATACTGACCATGCTGTAATTAAATACTTGATAAATAAACCTGATGTAAATGAATAGATTATTAGATGGTTACTTTTATTGCAACAATTTGATTTAACTATTATTGATAAGCCTGGAAAGGAGAATGTTGTTGCAGATTTTTTATCCAGATTGACTTTGTCTGTAGGGGAGGAAGGAATGGTTGATGATCAGTTACTGGATGAACACTTATTCGCCATTTTAGTTCTATATCCATGGTCTTCTGACATAGCAAATTACTTGGTGTCTGCACAGTTTCCACCAAATTTTTCCTCCAAGGAAAAGAGAAACATTGTGAGGAAGAGCACCCCATTCACTTGGATTGGGGGCAACCTCCTCAAACTAGGCACGGATAAAATTCTGAGATGATGTGTCAGGGAGGAGGAAGTCTTTGACATCCTTCTAACCTGTCATGATGGACCTTGTGAAGGTCACTTTGCAGCCAAAAGGACATCATTCAAAGTGCTACAAGCTAGTTATTACTGGCCCACTCTTCACCAGGATGTGAGGAGGTATATTAGTTAGTGTGATCAGTGCCAAAGGATGGGTAAACCTACACCAAGGGATGAAATGCCTCTGCAACCTCAAGTGACTTTTGAGCCATTCGAAAAGTGGGGCATGGATTTCATTGGACGCATTTATCCTCCATCCAGGCAAAAGCAGTACATCATTGTGTGCATTGACTATTTAACCAAGTGGGCTGAAGCCAAGGCCATCAAAGCAACAACATAATAGAAAGCGATTGAGTTCTTAATGGAAAATGTATTTTATATGTTTGGTTACCCTAGAGAACTGGTCAATGATGACAGGGGTTTTTAACAAGAGAGAACCCACAAACATAGTAAAAATTCATCAGCACCCTCCTGTACTAGAAATATTCACAAGGAACAATTGGATGGGTTTCTTTGAAAGAATAAGAGAATATGATGATGAGGTTTCTAAAGAATTTTCTCTCTCACTCATACCCCTCACTAGTACCCATGGCACTGCTGTGGTGAAAGGCATATCAGTAGAAATCACCCCTGAAGTTATAAGCAGAATCACCACACTCCCTTTAGGGTTACCTTGGAGAAAATAAGATAAGGGTAACAACACCTTGCAAAGAAGAAATTCTTTTTGGAAGGGAATGAGGCAATGGAGGAAAAAAATGGGGTCAGAAGGGGAGGAATTCCATACCCTTGGAATGAATTTTTTTACCACCTAATTAAATATATATCATGTGAAGGGAGATACAGTGTGGTGTATGGATACCATTTCAGACTTCTCCAAGAATTGATAGTTTGAGCAAACACACCTCCTAAAAACAAACTAAGTATACCATACTTTCCTATTCAATCAATGATAGATATGAGCATCAAAGTGTAGGAGGGAAAACATCAACAACTAGCTCATCATGGGTTGATCAAACTTATCCTAGAAGATGCTCTACAAAACCTAAGACTCCCTATTACATGGAAAACTTTCAGAGACATGTAGGCAGAGGGAGCAATTCAAGAACTTGAGTATGAAAAAATCCCCACTGCTAGTGAGAGGGATGAAGAAACAAAGGGAGAAAATGAAGAGGAAACAGAAGAGGAAAAATATGAAGAAAAGGAAGAGGAAAATGAAGAAGAGACAGAAGAAGAAACAAAAGAAGAGATAGATGAGCAGAGTGAGGAACTAGAGGAAGAAGAGAAAGAGAAGGACAAGGATGAAAAGGAGAATGGAAAAGAAGAAACATAAGGGAGGGAAGAACACAGGTCTACAGTTCAAGGCAAAGAAGGGGAAGAATCACCAAGGGTATCTCCAGAACCCACTGAGAAAAAGGTATCAACTGCTCTTATTGCCCTAAGTACACCTATCAAGTCAAAAGGGAAGAGACAGAGACAAACCCCATTGTACTTTAGGACAAGAAAAAACACAAGGATCAGGCAAGGAAGACCTCAAACACACACCAAAATTCAGATTGTCATTGAAGACTTACCAAAGCAGCAAGAAAAGGTAGCTCCTCTTGAGAAAAACAAGGAGAAGGATCATCAAGACAAGCCTCTTCCGAATCTCCCATCACTTATGTTAGGAGGCATGTCACAAGTTTTTCCTCATCAAAGGGAAAAGGTATCCTATAGGAGACATAGAAAGACCTACAGGAAGAAGAGGCCATCCTACAAGAAACTCTACTAAACCTACAGGAAACTCAGAAAATGGACCAAGAAGGTATCACTCAGTAAGAAACAAAAAAGGAAGACCTAGAACTAAGGGAACCTAGTCCACAAACCAACCTCAACTCTTACTACAGGTTCATTGAAGGGGGTAGGGTCATCCCATCGAAGTTTTCCATCACCTTATTCTTTTAGCTTGAGAAAGAAAGGGCAAGGACACATAGGTGGATGCAGATTGCCAAATCAAAAGGAGTGGAGGATGTAGGACACATGGAGGAGACATTGAAGGAGATGGGTAGAGAACTGAGCAGTATAAGGGACAAAGAGGCAATAATGAAAGCTCAGTTGGAGGTAGAGAATGCATGGCTAAGGGGACAACTACAAGAAAGGGAAACTCAGTTGAAATCTATGGTTAGTTTGTCCTTAGAGGCAATCTAGTGCAGGTTGCCAGCAAAGTCCGATGCCTTGTATCTCAAGGAACAACGACTACAATTCCAAATTAAGACTTTAGCATAGAGAGTCACTATGCTCTTCCAAGACTATAGACAATTCATTGATCTCTCTGATCAAAGAACCTTGTAATATAGAGAAAAAATGTATGAGTTTTACCTACACAACTTGGCCTTGATAAATTTGACTGTGTGGGACCCAAATTCAAAACTAGGGGACTTGCAATTGATGGCTGTTAAAATTTGGAACTAGGGCCAAACTCCATATGGGTCACCTTATTCATGGATGATAATATTTTTCCTAGATTCCCCTCATCGAGAGGTGTAGGATTGATCTAAAGATCATCTAATTCTAATAAGTAGTTATGGAGATATGAATTTATTTTGATTATGGAAAAATTGTCAAAGTCTACCAACAACTTATGTAGGCTCAGAAGCCCAATAGACACATCTATTCATCTTCAACATTTTCATATAAAAATAGGATGCCTCCTTCTCATTTGGACACTCACTTCTCATCATATCTCTCTCTCTCATGTGTAGAAAAGAGTCTCTTTCTCTCTCCTGTGCAGAAAGACTCTCTCTCACATGTGTGGAAAAAGGACACAGATTTCTAGGGTTACAAGCTGCAGGAAGGTACTTTGACCGGTGTTGACTAGCGTGGACTCCTCACTGACTACGAATTTTGTGTGGCTAATCCTCCTTGGCAAGCTGCAATTTTTTTACAAAGAAATCAAGGTGATCTGACCTCTGGTTTGACTCATATTGACTGCCCTAGTTTAGGGATGCAAGTTGACTTTAGAAATATGCAAATCGACTGAAATTTTGGGGTTTTTATAGGGCTTCTTCTTCAGGTTGTTCATGGGCATTTTGACTAGAAATTAACCAAGCATATTGGAGGTAAATTTCAACTCGTTTGACCAAGTTTGACTTTGCTGATCTAGGGTTTGCTGCTGCTGATATAAATCAAATTTTTGTACTATTTCTCTCTGCTGAAATATTGAATATAAAAGAAGATTTTATCAAAGGGTTTCCCCATATTGGGGTTTGTCCTTAGCTAGCCGCCACATCTTGTGTCTCTTGTCTTGGCTTGTTTTCTGTTGATCGTTTAAATGTTCTATCTGCACTTTACTTAATTTACATGTTGTGTTAGGTCCCTATAATACTAGTGATGCCCCCATTAATATTGTAGTTGTATCCCTTATTAATATTGTTGTGCCCCTATTGTCCCCATATTTTTATTACTATGCCCCATAGAATCCCTCTATTGTTATTTTTGTGCCTTTATATTATTATTGCTAGGTCGGCTTGGTTATATTGTGACCCCTTAGACTCCTATATATAGAAAGGAGGTTTTGTCATTTGAATCATCCAAGAATTGTTCATTTGTGTAATGTAGAGTAGGTTACCCCCTCAAAGAGGCTTATTTCTAAGGCGTTCATCTATCTTTTTCTATCTTTTTGTGAGATGGTTTCATAACATTTGGTATCAGAGCTTTGGATTCTAGGGTTTCGCTACTCCAAATAGGTCATTATGGAATTTTCACTATAACCTTTCTTTATGAAATGTTTCAGAAGAAAAAAAAAACCCCATTTGAGATGAAATCATATTGAACCTCGGATCTAAATTTCAGAGCTTTTTGCCTTATATTTGCGGAGATATGATCTGAGGAATTTGGTCTTTTGGCAGACTCCTGAATTACATTTGAAACAGGTGACTTGGGAAAAATCGTCATAACTTTCTCTCTGAGCATCGGATTGAAATTTTGTAAGAAGGTATAGAAAGAGGATGGAATTTTGTTTCTTGTATATATTTTTCAGAGCCAAAGGTCAAAACAGTGACACGTGGCACTTCATACAAGTTCGCTCTTCTAGAAAGGTCTATAATCAAGTCATCGTGGGAGATTGTGCATAACTCTTCCTTGGAGAATCCAATTTGGATCAGACTGGTCGCAGTTTAAAGAGGATGCAGAGGGCTACTATAGGTCACAATTTTAGAACTAGATGATCTGAAAATATAGAGATACATCAGATTCAATATCAAGCTCCTACAAAGTGAAAAAAGGTGTGTAGTTTTTTTTAAATTTTTGCATAAGCTTGGTTTGAAAAATTAGTTTGAAGGAATTCAAAGGGCATAGTAAAGCATTATTATCAGTAATTGATGCCCTGAGGAAAGAAAATTCAAAAGCCTAGTAAGTAACCTGAAAGCTCTAGCATGACTCATGAAGAAGAGGAAGAAATGCAACATGATATATCAAAATTACGAGACCAAGTGCAACAAGTGTCACTTGCACAAAAAAGTAACAAAATCTAAGATTGATGGTTTAAAGAAAGATGTAGAAGCTAATATGGATGGTTTAAAGAAAGGTGTAGAAAATAAGATGGATTGTTTAAAGAAAGGCATAGAAGCTAATATGGATGGCATGGAAGCTCAGATGAATGGCATGGACACTAAAATGGATGGCATGGATGATAAGATGAGAGAATTGAAGATAAATATGAATAAGTTGCTACAAGAAATGGTCACTAATGGTGAAAGGGTAGTAAAGGAAACTCATGATGAGAACAAAAGAAATGTTAATCATGATTCCATAGACTCTAATGTTGGATCGAAGACCACCATATTCCAAAAATCGATATGAGGAAGTTTGATGGCAAGGATCCCGAAACATGGATATTACAGATGGAGCAATTTTTCGATCTCAATAATGTGCAAAACACACAAAAGGTGCGTATTTCAACTTTATATTTGGAACGAAATCAGTTTGTATGGTATCAATGGATTTGCTCTCGTAAACAATTTATCACTTGGGCAATTTTTACAGAAGAATTGATAGCACATTATGAGGATACAAAAAGCAACACTTTTTTTAGCCAATTGATCAGTCTAAAAAAAAAAGGTTCAATAATGGAGCACGTTGAGGAGTTCCAAAAATCGAACATAAGGGTAAAAAATATTCCAGAGGAGCATAGGATTGATGTGTTCATAGATACTTTAAAGGATAATATCCAACATGATGTTCACCTTGGGAACCTAATTCATTAGAGAAGGCATTTATGGCAACCAGGAAGAATACCACTCACAACTATAAAGATGGAAGTGTTGTTGCCCCTAGCCTTCCACAACCTGTAAGGTTGACACCACAATAATTGGAAGAAAAGAGATCAAAAGGACTTTTTTACAATTGTGATAGCAAATACACTAAAGGTCATAAGTGTGCTGAGAAGAAATTATTCTACATAGATTGTGAAGAGGAAGAAGAAAATGATCAAGAAAGGTCAAAAGAAGAGGATATACTCCAGGAACAAAGCATAGATAAAGAAGAAATGAATCTGACCATATCT
>APFE031540471.1:11442-41973 GCA_000404065.3 Pinus taeda | reverse complement strand
TTATTGTAAGTGACAGAGATCCCATTTTTACAGGAAATTTTTGGACAAAATTATTTTCTTGTCTTGGTACTCAGTTAGCTCATAGCTCATCTTATTATCCTCAATCTGATGGGCAAACAGAGATAGTAAACAAATGTTTGGAAGGATATCTTCGTTGCTTTATATCTGATTGTTGCACAAATAATTGTCACCTTGACATTCTGAAATCTGTGTGAGTCCATTACCACTCATACTTTCCTCCTTTGCAAGTCTTAAGCCTCAGTTCCTCATATCAAGCCTTGAAAATAAGAGAAAGCCTCAAAAGTCTCTAAAACTCTGGTTCCGCACTTTCTCTTAGCATTACCTGCAGTCCCGCACCTAGTGGTCATGTCCCCTGCGCACCTAACTACTCTATCTCTGTGTTATGGGTGTGGACCCCTGTAAAAGTCAAAAAGGCGCAAGTATATTCTTAAAGACTCACTTTGAGTCATTTCAAGAAGCTTCTGGAAGGAATCTTGAGGTGGCAAGTTCGCTCCCTTAAGGTTCATGCATCCCATACCTTAAGGATCTAACCCCTTGATGTGAGGAGTTTATCCCTTTGAAGGAGGACTCTATCCCTTCATAGGTGGACCTGTAACCTCCTTCCTTTGCACTATAAAATGATGCATTGGGCTGGTTAATGGAGAGGTTGAAAGCTGAATATTTTTGAGGTGAAATGCTACTGGAACTTAATCTTCTTAATCGAGCTTTTATGAGGAGAGATTACATACCTCTTTGATCTCATTTGGAAGAGTGTAAGGCTTGTCAAAGTAAAGGAGATTCCTATTTCGGACCCTGGGAAGAGCTTGTTCAACATCAAGGCTGAAAAGGTTGTAAGGTTATTCTACTTCAAAGTTAATACAAATAAGTTTGTTTTTCTCAATAAGCTATTGTTTTATGGTTTATTTTATGGATTCCTTGATTACCATAATGGACATGATTTATGATATTAGCTATGCAGGTGTTATTTGATGTTTGCTTGTTTGTGATTGCAGGTTCTCAAAAGGAAACTCCTTCTGACAGTTGAAGGATTGCAGCTACAAACTAGCGTTGGACTTAAGGTAGGTTCTAAACACCTCTATAGTTTTTATTTATGAATTGCATATGTTTGGAGAAAAATATATTTGTTTGTCCTACTTGTTGCTAGATATCTTTTGATACTAGGGAGATTGGCCTTGTCTGCAAGATTGATTTATCTGGCCAACAAATTGGCGACTCCACTGGGGATCGAAGCAAACATTCCAAATGGATAGTTATCCTGTAGGAATTTGAAAAATCCAAGGCAAAGGAGCCCATACTGATGTGTGATTTCCCGCATACTAATACTGAAATTGTGGTAGAGGAGCCCATTGCGGATGAATCCTTGTTTCTTATTAGTACTCTTGATCCATGGTATGGAGATATTATTGTTTATCTCCAAACCCAATCTTTTCAGCCTAAAATCTCATGATCTCAACAACGGAAACTATGTTTCCAATCCCAACAATACAATATTATTGGTGATACACTCTATCGTCGTGGGGCGGATTCTATTTTAAAACGTTGTCTAGCTCATGAAGAAGCTGAAAAGGTTCTAAATGACTGTCACTCTAGAGCATGTGGTGGTCATATGTCTAGGTATGCCACAACCTAAAAGATATTGCGCTCTGGTTATTTCTGGCCATCCTTATTCAAAGGTTGTATCTATGTAGTCCGGAAATGGCACAATGTTCAAATTTTTTATTGTAAGATGCGTGCTCCACCCGCTCCTCTCCACCCTATAATTGTTGTCGGTCCTTTCGCAAAGTTGGGTATTGACTTTATTACATGTAACCCTCACTCGGCCAGGGGGCATGCGTATATCATCGTAGCAATAGATTATTTTACTAAGTGGGCTGAGGAAATGCCTACATTTTCAGCAGAAGGCAAAACTGCTGCAACTTTCGTTTTCAATCATATAATTGCTAGATTCCGTGTTCCTCAAGCTATTATTACTGATCATGGAAGTAATTTTCGAAACATCATGATGACTGAACTGACAGATCAACTTGGCCTGTGTCACGATAGTTCTACTCCATATTACCCACAGGCTAATGGTCTGGTTGAAGCTATCAATAAATTTATAGTCACTATGATCCAAAGAATCATTGGTATTCATAGATCGAATTGGCATAACATGTTATTTTCAACACTTTGGGCATATCAAACCTCAGTAAAAACATCAACTGGTTTCACTCCTTTTCAACTAGTCTATGGTTTGGAAGTAGTGTTACCCATTGAATGCGAAATTTTGTCATTACAATTAGCCATAGAATTACTCCCAGCCAATTCTGAAGAGGAGAAATGTTTTTGTACTTAGCTCAGCTAGATGAGAATCGACGTAATGCTGCATTAGCAATCGAGATTCGTGCGAAATGAATAAAAGCTCAATACGACCGAAATGTTACACCTCGTAATTTTTCGGAAGGAGACCTAGTTTTATTAAACGATCAAGCAAACAACAAGCTAGGGGCTGGAAAATTTGTACCTACATGGCATGGTCCTTATATTGTTAAGAGAAAGCTGGCAAAAGGGGCCTATGAATTGGTAGATTTTGACGGTGTCTCTTTGGGTAAACCCAGAAATGGGCTTTATCTGAAGAGATATTATGCTTAAATTTTGGTGTGGAGATTTTTGTTATATTAGTTTCTTTATAGCTGGTGTGTTTAGATTAGAAAAGTGTGCCTAGTTTAGAGAGTTCTTTTATCATTATTCCTACATCTTGATTTTACTCTTGATATTGCAGATGTTGACGTCTCCTCAAACATACATTGGTTTTGCTGATGGTGCTTGTCGTAGTACATGGAACATTTATTTCGCAGCTTGGGTTATCTACTCACCCCCTGATGAGTTAGTATCTATGCATGGGGTAAGCCTCGGTCAAACAATGAATAATATTGCAGATTATAGTGCAGTGATTGAGTTATTATCTGAATCCATTTCATTTGGGATTCGGAGTTTGATTGTTAGGTTAGACTCTGAACTCATTGTATTACAACTTAATAGGATTTATGCCATTAGAAATCCAGTGTTATTAAGATTATTTTTGAGAGTTTGTCTCTTGGAACGTGAATTTGATTAAATTGAAAATTAACATATTCCAAGACATTTAAATACATTAGCAGATGTAATTGATTCTCATATGATAAATAGACATTTGCAATAATCAAAATAGTAAATTTAAAACAAATTCAATAACATGTTACACAAGATAGCCAGTAATAATGATATACCATAGCATAGAAGTGTGCCAAAATATACATTGTCTTGGATCATAGGTTGAAAAACACCTTATGATCGGCAAAAATGATAATACAAAAGAACAAAAATGTCGTGTGAGTCTACAAAAGCGATCATCCTATCCCTAGTGATGATCATGATAAGAAACCACTACTCGAGCCACCCTACAAAGGAACCTCCTAAAAGGTCCTGGGACTCCAATCACATATCATTGTAACCTAAGTGGAATATCATCTACGTCAGTCTCTGGAATATCTATTGTCAAATGCTCTAGATGATTCTCCAAATCGGTCAAGATCTCTGTAGATTGGTCCTATGGGGCTGGTAATGCTACAGGTAGGCGTCTCCTCTCATAAGGCTGGAGAGTGGCTGGTTGTTGTGGACCCACATCAGCATTTAAAACTTTTTATTATTAGTTTTGGATGATTTAAAAAAAAAAACAAAAAAATTAGTTAAAACTTAGAAAGTATTGAAAATGATTTTACTTGAATCATCCCACTGCTCTCCTGGTGGAGGGGTCATGTCTGGGTCACCGCGATAATCCATCCCAGCATATGGAAATTCTTGAATCACAAAAAGTTGGTTCCTCAACCAACGAAAATAATCAGGTAGAAATCAAACAACCTCTGAACCCTCCTCTGGATGACGGGCCATCACTGTAATCCAACGCATTATCTTAGGCTCTCGAGGAAGACCAACCTCAATAGAAAGCTGTTGTGGGACCCGCATAGGGACCCTCTCTAGACCAAAGCTCACAATGAGGAAACCGTATCCAAATTTGTTCAGTTGTCCATTCTTTGCTCTAGTTAGTTGGCCTTTTACATTTGCCAACACAACCTCGCACCAGTTGAAGATGGTACCTCGATAACAGTCTACTGCCATTTGCATCTGGGATCCAGTAGCTACATGCAATGCCACACTCCCACATAGTCTAGTGTCAATGAATGCAATAATCTTAAGTTCAAGACGATCGATAGTGTAATATCGATTCGTTTGTACTTTGTTTGATCATTGCAAAACTCCAATTGGAGACTAGCGACAGACTGGACACCTGGCCTAGTCCCGAAAAGAGATAATCGTTCACCTCTCTTGGACAAACCAATAAAAAAATATATGTCCTCTAGCTCAATTTCGAGCCGGTGGCCACCAATCATGAAACACTAGTCCTGCATATACCACCTTTCTACCAGCCATTGCAAGAAGTCTACTTGGGTCCTCATGCCTGGTATGGCCCAGAACTTAAACAGTCTGCATGCTCTCAATGCATCCAATGTGGGTTGATGATTTATTGTGGTAAGATCCACATCCTCATGCTCGCGTTCCCACCAAATAATCATTTTGTATGTCCTATAATGTAAAAAGACGTATTAGAACAATTTAGTTCGAAAAATTTTGGGCGGAAATGGAGAAATTTGAGTTTTTAATATCCATTTCACGGGGTCTTCACCCACTAGTTATAGACAGTGTGTAGGTCTTCATGCGTCGTAAGCAATAGGTGCAGACCCATGACTTTTTCCTTTGTAGAAAAAGGTCGGGGTCCGCAGGGGCTGCATGTTGCACCTGCGGACCCCCGCGAGCGAATTTCTAAACTAATTTTTCCTTTAAAAATCAAAATGAAAGCCTAAAAATGAAAAGTAAATGGTTGAAATGCAAAATAAGGATGATGTGGATTACTTGGAGCTGATGGTTTTCGATTCCAACAGATGGATTTTCCACGATCTTCACAGGAAGTTTCTTACCCAAGAGCTCTCACTTCTCACTCTGAAATCAAATGGTAAAAATGAATTTACAAAAGCTCTTTTTATAATATTTTTTGAATAAATGAATTTTTAATTTATTTATTTTTCACTTTAAAAAGGTAACCTTGTGATACATTTTTATTTATCTTAAACAGGTATGAGTAATTTTTTGAGTTTTTGTGTAGAATATTGGATTTTTCGGGGAAAATTGATCATTTTTAACAAAGAGCATACTTTTTTCACTTTTTCGAACTCTTCCAAAATTTACGAAAAAGCGAAACATTGGAGTCCTGTTTAAGCTATTTTCTGACTTGTAAAATATGAAAAGATTGCCAAGTTTTTTCTTTTTTAAACTCGTTAAATGGAATTAAAAAATGCGGTCCACTTACAGCTCTTTTTTGGCCATATAAACATGAAAAGATTGCCGGACTTTTGTCATTTCAAGTTCGACACTGGTTATAAAACGACGTGTCTTCAGTCGCTTTTTTAATTTTTCGGATCGGGGCCACTAATTATGAAATGTACTCCTTGATCGTAACAGTCAAGCGGTTCCCTCAAGTATTATTTTATACTTTTTCGGGCTTGGGGGATACGAATTTATGAAAAAGAACACCCATGGAGTCTTCTTAAGTTTTTCTTCTGACTCCCTAAAATTTAAAAACACCAAGTTTTTCCTATACTGGACTCGTTAAAATTTAACAGTAAAGGACCTGTTCAATTTCAAATAGGAATGAACCACTCCTTCTTAGGGTTCGAATTTTAAACTAAGTTGGACTCATCCAAAGGATGAGCTTATAAACAAGCAAATGTTATCCTCCTCAAGCTTGTCAAAAATAAAGAGGTACTTGCCAGAAATGGTGGGGGAAAAGAGAGAAAAATGAACCTGTTTGTTACACTTTGTGTTTTAAGAAAAGCAGTTAACCACTCTTGAACATGACACTTTTTGTTCACCTGGGTTGGGAAATCCTTTGCCTAATAGTTAATCAAACCATATTGAAAGTCTTCAACCAGTTTCTGGGTATTAGCTTTAGCTCAATTGTCACCAAACCATCTGAAGTGTCGTTATGTGTTCAAGAGGTCAGTTCAAATAAACCATTCATTTGCAAAGTATATGTCAACCATTTTGACCATCTTTGAGTCAAGTCCTTGCCAATATATTTCTTCAAAACTTGATCTATGATTTCGTGTTGTGGGCTTGCCTACGACAGATCGCTTTGTATCGACTTCAACTCATTATCTAGAAAGATGATCTAGAAATCGTCAGTACCTTGGAACTTGCATGCCCTAATGGCAGGTTTCTCGCCTTCAATGATAGGTTGCATCATTGACCTTTGATCAAAGGATTGTATGACATGTTCGACATCAGCTCATTTATTCACATTTCATGGATTATACTGAGTACTTTGAGAGCCATTGACATTACTGATGGTTTCTCTCACACTTGTTAATAGTTCAGATTATTGACTGGTAATCAAGTGGATTCTACCATGTTTGACTTCGACACATTCATTTACATGGACAAAATCGTACTAGTTCGACAAGCAGAAATCCAGACCCTGGATCTAGTTTGTACCATCCAGGATGCAAGGAATTTTGTTATTCATTATAAAGTGGACTATTCATAAACAGATGGTTGCACCCATACTATGTTTACATATGTCTATACTCTTGATATATTACAAACTCATTCCTGTATCAAATGTATTAGTCATTTTTCTAGTCAGTTTTGATCTAAGTATGGGAATGCCTACCTGGGTGATGATATGTTCACATCTATCTATATATATCTATATATATATATATATTATATATATATAATATTATATATATATATATATATAGATAATATATATATATTAATATAAAAAAAATATATATATATATATATAATATGCATTGAATGTTTTTACAGGTTCTGACTGGGGTGTCCACAGGATGATCTTTGAAATGATAAAGTACTTCACTCTTCATAGATGACAAACTCCATCTTCATCTATTACAAACTTTTCACTTTAGGGGGCAATTTGTTGAACAAAAAATTGTCACCTTGACATTCTGCAATCTTTGTGAGTCCATTACCACTCATACTTTCCTCCTTTGCAAGTCTTAAGCCTCAGTTCCTCATATCAAGCCTTGAAAATAAGAGAAAGCCCTCAAAAGTCTCTAAAACTCTGGTTCTGCACTTTCTCTTAGCATTACCTGTGGTCCCACACCTAATGGTCATGTCCCCTGCGCACCTGACCGCTCTGTCTCTATGTTATGGTTACAGACCCCTGTAAAAGTCAAAAAGGCACAAGTATATTCGTAAAAAGTCACTTTGAGTCATTTCTGGAAGTTTCTGGAAGGAATCTTGAGGTGGCAAGTTTTCTCCCTTAAGGTTCATGCATCCCATACCTTAAGGAGCTAACCCCTTGATGTGAGGAGCTTATCCCTTTGAAGGAGGACTCTATCCCTTCATAGGTGGACCTGTAACCTCCTTCCTCTGCACTATAAAATGAAGCATTGGGCTAGTTACTGGAGAGGTTGAAAGCTGAATATTTTTGAGGTGAAATGTTGCTGGAACTTAGTCTTCTTAATTGAGCTTTTATGAGGAGAGATTACATACCTCTTTGATCTCATTTGGAAGAGTGTAAGGCTTGTCAAGGTAAAGGAGATTCCTGTTTCGAACCCTAGGAAGAGTTTATTCAACATCAAGGTTGAAAAGGTTGTAAGGTTCTTCTACTTCAAAGTTAATACAAATAAGTTTGTTTTTCTCAATAACCTATTGTTTTATGGTTTATTTTATGGATTCCTTGATCACCATAATGGACATGATTTGTGATATTAGCTATTCAAGTGTTATTTGATGTTTGCTTATTTGTGATTACAGGTTCTCAAAAGGAAACTCCTTCAGATGGTTGAAGGATGGCTGCTACAAACTAGCATTGGACTTAAGGTAGGTTCTAAACACCTCTATAGTTTTTATTTATGAATCGCACATGTTTGGAGAAAAATAGATTTGTTTGTCCTGCTTATTGCTAGATATCTTTTGATACTAGCGAGATTGGCCTTTTCTACAAGATCGAATTATTCGGCCAACACTGATAAACAGACACAATGGGTCAAATGGTTGCCTCTGGCTGAATGGTGGTATAACACTTCCTTCCATACTGCAACAAAAATGACCCCATTTATGGAACTTTATGGATATCAACCATCATCCATCACATCATATTTAAGAGAAAATTCTAAGGTTCAAGTAGTGGAACATCACATCGAGCATCAACAACAAGTTTTCCAACTCTTAAACGATAACCTCATGTTGGCGCAGAATAGAATGAAACAAAAGGCATATCAACATTGCGGTGAAAGAAGTTTTGATGTAGGTGATTGGGTATTCCTATGGCTACAACCATATAAACAAATGTCCCTCAAGCAAGCTAAGAAGGATAACAAATTGTGACCAAAGTATTAGGGTCCATACAAGGTGTTGCAAAATATTGGTACCATGGCATACAAATTGGAGATTCCTGCAGCTTCTCGAGTGCACCCAATTTTCCATGTTTCATGTTTAAAGAAGGTTATAGATGACAAGCTCCCAGTTCAAACAATATTGCTAGAACTTGACGAGGAAGGAAAAATTATATTGGAACCGGAAGCAGTCATAGAAACAAGAACTCAACAACTACAAAATCGATCCATTTCAGAGTATCTCATCAAGTGGAAGAACTTATCCACTGAAGATTCCACATGGGAGGATGAGAATTTTATACAGAAGCATCCAGAACTACTCAAGTGTTGAGGACAACACTTTTTTGAAGGAGAGGGGCATGTTAGGTCCTTGTAATACTAGTGATGCCCCCATTAATATTGCAGTTGTATCCCTTATTAATATTGTTGTGCCCCTATTGTCCCCATATTGTTATTATTGTGCCCCATAGAATCCCTCTATAGTTATTTTTGTGCCTTTATATTATTATTGTTAGGTTGGCTTGGTTATATTGTGACCCCTTAGACTCCTATATATAGAAAGGAGGTTTTGTCATTTGAATCATCCAAGAATTGTTCATTTGTGTAATGTAAAGGAGGTTTCCCCCTTGAAGAGGCTTATTTCTAAGGCGTTCATCTATCTTTTCTATCTTTTTGTGAGTTGGTTTCATAACATGTTGGATAATAATAAGAAAAATAGGTAAACTTCTCTAAGCATAGAACATACAATAATTTAACATGGGATCAGAGCTGAGGTGAATACAAAGTCCAAGTGAGAGAAAGAGAAATCAGTAAAGGGAAGGTTGGCAAGGCTATCTAAAAGAAACCACGGGGTCCTTAACACACTTCCCTACTGAAGACAAACTCCATGAGAAGTTTGACTACCACGGATGGGAGATGTCTCTCGATCTAACATTAGAAGAATAGGAAGTGTTGGACCATGTGAGAGGCGGAATTGTTGAACCTCCATCAAATGCATCTGCTGCTACTAGGAACAAATGGACCAAGGGGGAAGTAAAAGCAAGGAAGATCATCTGGGACTCTATCGAAAAGTGCTTGGTGGCCTATGTTTCTGACCTGAACACCTCCAACGAAATCTACGATAGATTGGTGAGTTTATTTAAAGTTAATGATGCTAATCAAGTCTTGTTTCTTAGAAATAAGCTCAAGGAAATTAAGAATGACAAAGATGAGAATATGCAAGCATATTTCTTAAGGATCACCGAGATCAAGAACAATCTCGTATCTATTGGGGAAATAATTCCTGACAACGAAATGACACCCACAACTCTTGGAGGATTACCATCTGAATGGTACGTATTCATGACTACTCTTCTCAATAATAACGTAATTCCTAGATTCGATGAATTAATGGTGAGATGCATTCAAGAAGAAGCAAGGATGGAAGAGCAAGAAATGCCCATACCTAAAGGTCATTCCCCTTCCTTTTCTTCTCATGCTAAGACAAGAAACAATTATGGGGCTAAATTCAAAGGAAAGGTTGCACCAAAGGGTGGAAGGAAAGGACGATGTTACAATTGCAATAAAATGGGTCACTATGTAAGGGAGTGCTCTGATAAAAGGGACTCACACCAGGATGATTATCAAAATCCCTTTCATGGCGATCAAAGGAACAACAAGTCTAATAGAAAAGGCAAGAGAAGTGCCGGAAATCAAGGAAGAGGACAACCATTCAGAAAGGCAAGAAATTCCAAGTATGAATCTAACACTGTTAATAATAGGCAAGATGAATATTATCTACCAGCTGCTCTATCTACCTCTGCTCCTCCAGACTCGCTGGGAAATTGGCTTATTGATAGTGGTGCCTCAAGGCACTTCACTGGTTACAAAGAAGTTCTCTATAATCTAATAAAGAAAGAAACCAACCTGGAAATTGTTCTTGGAGATAATTCAAAATATCCCGTGAAAGGTGTAAGAAATGTCTCTCTTAAATTGAATCAGGGTAATACAATCCACCTACAAGATGTATTATATGTACCTGATCTTAAAAATAACCTAGTGTCCATTTCAGCTATGGAAGATAAAGGCCACAAGGTGGCCATCAACGATGGCAAGGTACGTGTATGGAAAAATAATATTAAAGATGCCTTCACTCTTGGGTTTCGATTTGATTCATTATATTAGGTCGGAGGAAGTTGGCCACCCTGTCATGCCTTGTGACACATCTCTTCAGTCTGAACTATGGCATCGAAGGTTTGCTCACCTTCATTATAAATCTCTACCCGATGTAAGAAAAATGGTGACAGGGATGCCCGAACTCCAAGTAGAGCAAGAAGGTGTATGTCCGGGATGTGTTGAAGGAAAGCTCAAAAGGGGACCATTCCCCTCAAGCCAAAGCAAGACCTTCGATATATTACAGTTAGTTCACTTAGAAATAACTGGTATGATGCATGTGAACTCCTTAGGATGATATTCATATTACCTCACTTTTACAGATGATTATTCTTGAAATACTTAGATATATTTCTTGAAAAAGAAGGATGAAGTGTTCTCCTAGTTTCGACACTTCAAAGACTTGATCAAGAATCAAACCAAAAAGAAGATCGAGATCTTAAGGATTGATAATGGGACTGAATATGAATCCAATGAGTTTCATGACTTTTGCAAAGAGGTTGGAATTAAAAGGGAGACTACTACACCATATATTCCCGAGCAGAATGGTGTGGCGGAAAGAAAGAACCATAGTATTGTGGAAGCTATCCATGATATGCTCCATGATCAAAGACTTCCAAAGTGTCTGTGGGCCGAAGCTGCAAACACCACCATATATGTACAAAACCGATGCCCTCATCAAGCATTGGGTTCCAAGACTCCTGAAGAAATGTTCACCGATAAGAAACCTGATGTATCTCATTTTAGAATTTTTGGAAGCCCTGTATATTTTCATGTGCCAAAAGAGAAAAGGAATAAATTGGGTGCATCTGGAAAGAAAAGATTCTTTGTGGACTATAGTGAAAATAATAAGGGCTATATAATCTATGTAGCTGGTCAAAGGGAAATCAAGATTAGTCATGATGTCACCTTTAACGAAGATATGGCCCCTAGCAAGGTGGACAATCTTCCTACTTTGAGGAGCTCTCAAGAAGCTGACACCAGGGAATTGAAGGAAAAAGAAGATGAGACAATGCCCAATGTGGAAAAACCCTTGGATCCTATTAATCCTCCTCCACTTGAGCCTTCCTCTTCAAGGAAGAGGCCTTCATGGCTTAGGGGGACACTTGATGATGCTGAAGGACACACAACACCCCGAGGAACCTTTCGTGAAAATAAGAAACCGACTAGGTATCAGGGTTACCTGAGCATCATGAGCACAATCATCCAAAATGAACCTTCATCATTCACAGATGTTGTCAAGCATCAAGTATGGAAGGATACTATGACCGAAGAATATGAATATATTATAAAGAACGATGTCTGGGATGTAGTCCCCAGACCCCATGACAAGGTAGTTGTCACTTCAAAATGGATTTACAAGATAAAGCATGCAGCTGATGGAAGTACAGAAAAGTATAAGGCCCATTTTGTCGCTCGTGGCTTCTCCCAGAAGCAAAGTATAGACTATGACAAGATATTTGCACCTGTTGCCTGATATACCACCATCCGCTTGATCATAGCCCTTGTTGCTTCACAAGGATGGAACCTACATTAGATGGATGTTAATACTGCATTCTTGAATGGTTCGATCAAAGAGGAGGTCTACATGGAGCAACTTGAAGGATTTGAGATTTATGATCGAAAATATCATGTGTGCAGGTTGAACAAGGCCATCAATGGGTTGGAGCAAGCACCCCAAGCGTGGTATGAGAGGATCAATAGCTACTTGATGAAGCTAGGATTCACTAGGAATGAAGCCAACCCTAACCTTTACTTTAACGTTATAGATGACAAACCTCTGATATTGGTGCTGTATGTTGATGACCTCTTTCTAACAAGTGCAGACCCTCTCATTCAAAAATGTAATAGGGAGTTGGCTTCTGAGTTTGAAATGAAGGACCTAGAACTGATGCACTATTTCCTAGGACTTGAAGCTTGGCAGAAGCCAGGGAAGATTTTCCTATCTCAAGGAAAATATGTGGTGAAGATATTGGAAAGATTCGTTATGGTGGACTGCAAGCCCGTAACTACCCCAATGGAGCTTGACTTCAAGAAGTTAAGTGGTAGTGTTGCTGGACCTGTTTTATGAAATGCCACCGAGTATTGTAAACTCATCGAAGCATTAATGTTCCTAGTGAACTCCTGTCCATATATATGCTTTACAGTCAACACGTTGAGTCAAAATATGGTTGAACCTCACCACATACGTTGGGTTGGTGCCAAGAATCTGTTGATATATCTTCATGGCACAATTACTTATGGGTTAAGATACACTGTCGGAGATGTGAGACTACTTGGATATACTGATGTTGATTGGGCAGGTAGTGTGGTGGACCATAAGAGCACTTTCGGGTGCTATTTCTCCTTGGGATCTGCTTCGATATCCTAGATGAGCAGGAAGCAGAAGTCGGTGGCTTTGAGCACCACCAAGGTAGAGTACATTGCTGCTAGCATGGCCTCCTTTGAGGCAGTCTGGTTACGAAAGCTCTTCAATGAGCTGTTTGGATTTACATTGGATACCACTGTGATCTTATGTGAAAGCCAGAGTGGGATTCGTTTATCAGAGAAACCCATATTCCATGATCACTCCAAGCATATCGATATCAGGTACCACTATATTCGAGATATGGTGCAACGGGGAGCTATAAGGCTCCAACATATCGATACAGATGAACAGGTCACTGACATTTTGACAAAGCCCCTAGGAAAGGTCAAATTCCTAACTTTCCGAGAATGACTTGGTGTCTTTCAAAGACCCTGTTTTTAGGGTCAAGTATGATGTACTGAGCTTTGGGAGCTCCAGGGGGCACGGGGTGCTTCTTAGAGCAACATATGACACAGGGTAACTCACCATCCCCTGTTGGTGCACTTTGTACAGGGTAAAATGTTCAACCTTCCCCTGTGACACCCCATGGAAACTATGGAAAAGGATGATTAGCTCTCCTGTGGGCCAGGATGATTCATTCTCCATGGCGACTGTGGAATAGGATGATTCGTTGTCCTATAGGCTAGGATGATTAGTTCTCCATGGCATCCACTGGATAGGTTGATTCATTCTCCTGTGGACAAGATAATTAGTTCTCCTATCGAGGCATCCTACCCATGTAGGCGGGGACTCATGGGAAGTACCTCTCATCTGATCAATGAGCAGGGAAATGAGGATAGGGACCATACTAGTTCTATCGATTGATGCATCGTTGTATCTACTGTACTCCCTATTCTAGGATGACCTCCATTGATCTGGGATCAATGATACTGGTCTGGGACCAATGAGAGTGGTACACTGAGACTGACTTCAGGTCAATGGAGGATGGTATGATACATCCTCGATCACTTCTTCTTCTTCATAGTTCGAGCAGAGAAAAACAGAGCAGAGCAAAGCAGGGGTCAAGCTTTACAAGGCAGTTCATTTGATGGATGAATAGTAGTGACAGTCAGACAAATTGCGTATGGAGTTCTCCATAGTTGAGAGGGAGTGTTAAAATTGGAAACTAGGGCCAAACTCCATGTGAGTCACCTTATCATGGTTGATAATATTTTTCCTAGATTCCTCTTTTTGAGAGGTGTAGGTCCAATCTAACGATCATCCGATTCCAATAAGTATTTATGGAGATATGAATCTATTTTGATTATGGACAAATTGTCAAAGTTAGCTAGCAACTTATGTAGGCTCAAAAGCCCAAAAAACACATCTATTCATCTTCAACGTTTGCATATAAATACAGGATGCCTCCTCCTCATTTGGATACTCACTTCTCATCATATCTCTCTCTCTCTCCTGTGCAGAAAATATTCTCTTTCTCTCTCTTATGCAGAAAGACTCTCTCTCACACGTGTGGAAAACGGACGTAGATTTCTAGGGTTACAAGCTACAGGAAGGTATTTTAACCAGTGTTGACTAACATGGACTCCTCTTTGACTGCGAATTTGGTGTGGCTGATCCTCCTTGGCAAGCCACAATTTTTGGCACAAAAATCGAGGTGATCTAACCTCTAGTTTGACCGATATTGACTACCCTAGTTTAGGGTTGCAAGTTGACTTCAGAAATCTGCAAATCGACTGAAGTTTTTGGGTTGTTCTAGGGTTGCTTCTTCAGGCTAATCAAGGGAAAGTTGGCTGGAAATTGACCAAGCATATTGGAGGTCAATTTCAACTCATTTGACCAAGTTTGACTTTGTTGATCTAGGGTTTGCTGCTACTAATATAAATCATATTTTCGTACTATTTGTCTTTGCTGAATTATTGAAGATAAAAGAAGATTTGATCAAAGGGTTTCCCCATATTGGGGTTTGTCCCTAGCTAGCCACCACATCTTGTGTCTCTTGTCTTGGCTTGTTTTCTGTTGATCATTTAAATGTTCTATCTACGCTTTACTTAATGCACATGTTGGATAATAATTAGAAAAATATAAGCATAGAACATACCACAATTTAACATGGGATCGGGGCTAAGGTGAACACAAAGTCCAAGCAAGAGAAAGAGAAATCACTGAAGATAAAGTTGGCAAGGCTATCTAAGAGAAACCATGTGGTCCTAAACACACATTGTTGCTGAAGACAAACTCCGTGAGAAGTCTGACTACCACAGATGGAAGATGTCTCTCGATCTAACATTAGAAGAAAAGGAAGTGTTGGACCATGTGAGAGGCGGAATTTTTGAACCTCCATCAAATGCATTTGCTGCTACTAGGAACAAATGGACCAAGGGGGAAGTAAAAGCAAGAAATATCATCTAGGACTTGGTGGCCTATGTTTCCGACTTGAATGCCTCCAAGGAAATCTACGATAGACTGGTGAGTTTATTTAAAATTAATGATGCTAATCAAGTCTTGTTTCTTAGAAATAAGCTGAAGGAAATTAAGAAGGGAAAATATGAGAGTATGCAAGCATATTTCTTAAGGATCACTGAGATCAAGAATGATCTCCTATATCTTGGGGAAGTAATTCCTGATAGGGAAATGACACTCACAACTCTTGGAGGATTACCATCCAAATGGTACGTATTCATGACTACTCTTCTAAAAAATAACGTAATTCCTAGATTCGAGGAATTAATGGTGAGATGCATTCAAGAAGAAACAAGGATGGAAGAGCAAGAAATGCCCATACTTAAAGGTCATCCAACTACCTATTCTTCTCATGCTAAGAGAAGAAACAATTCCGGGGCTAAATTCAAAGGAAAGGCTGGACCAAAGGGTGGAAGGAGAGGATGATGTTACAATTGCAATAAAATGAGTCACTATGCAAGGGAGTGCCCTGATAAAAGGGACTCACACTATGACGATGATCAAAATCCCTCTCACGGCAATCAAAGGAACAATAGGTCTAATAGCAAAGGCAAGAGAAGTGTGGGAAATCAAGGAAGAGGACAACCATTCAAAAGGGCAAGAAATTCCAGGTATGAATCTAACACCGTTAACAATAAGCAAGATGAATATTATCTACCAGTTGCTTTATCTGCCTCTTCTCCTCCGGACTCGCTAGGAAATTAGCTTATTGATAGTGGTGCCTCAAGGCACTTCACTGGTTACAAAGAAGTTCTCTATAATCCAATAGAGAAAGAAACCAACCTAGAAATTGTTTCTGGAGATAATTCAAAATATCTTGTGAAAGGTGTAGGAAATGTCTCTCTTAAATTGAATCAAGGTAATACAATCCACCTACAAGATGTATTATATGTACCTGATCTTAAAAAGAACTTGGTGCCCATTTCAACTATGGAAGACAAAGGCTACAAGGTGGCCTTTAGCGATGGCAAGGTACGTGTATGGAAAAAGAATATTAAAGATGCCTTCAGTCTTGGGTTTCAAGTTGATTCATTATATCAAGTCAAAGGAAGTCCACTAGGTGTCATGTCTTGTGACACATCTCTTCAGTCCAAACTATGGCATCGAAGGTTTGCTCACCTTCATTATAAAGCTCTACCCAATGTAAGACAAACGGTGACAGGGATGCCTGAATTTCGAGTAGAGCAAGAAGGTGTATGTCTGGGATGTGCTGAAGGAAAGCTAAAAAGGGGACCATTCCCCTCAATCCAAAGCAAGACCTCCGATATATTATAGTTGGTTCACTCAGACATATCTGGTATGATGCCTGTGAACTCCTTGGGAGGATATTCATATTAACTCACTTTTAGAGATGATTATTCTTGCAAGACTTGGATATATTTCTTGGAAAAGACGAATGAAGTGTTCTCCTAGTTTCAACACTTCAAAGCCTTGATCGAGAATCAAATCGAAAAGAAGATCAAGATCTTAAGGACTAATAATGGGACTAAATATGAATCCAATGAGTTTCATGACTTTTGTAAAGAGGTCGGCATTAGGAGGGAGACTACTACACCATATACTCCCAAGCAGAATGGTGTTGCAGAAAGGAAGAACTGTATGATTGTGGAAGTTGTCCGTGCTATGCTCCATGATCAAAGAATTCCGAAGTTTCTATGGGCCGAAGCTGCAAACACCACAGTATATGTACAAAATCGATGCCCTCATTAAGCATTAGGTTCCAAGACTTCTGAAGAAATGTTCACCAGTAAGAAACCTAACGTATCTCATTTTATATTTTTTGGAAGCCTTGTATATTTTCATGTGCCGAAAGAGAAAAGGAATAAATTGGGTGCATATGGAAAGAAAGGAATCTTTGTGGGCTATAGTGAAAATACTAAGGGCTATAGAATCTGTGTAGCTGGTCAAAGGGAAGTTGAGATTAGTCATGATGTCACCTTTGATGAAGATATGGCCCTTAGAAAGGTGGACAATCTTCCTACTTTGAGGAGCTCTCAAGAAGCTGACACCAGGGAACCGAAGGAAAAAGAAGATGAGACAATGCCTGATGTGGAAGAACCCTTAGATCCTATTGATCCTCCTCTGCCTGAGCCTTCCTCTTCAAGGAAGAGGCCTTCATGGCTTTGGGGGACACTTAATGATGTTGAAGGACACACAACACCTGGAGGAACCTTCCGTGAAAGTAGGAAACCGAATAGGTATCAGGGATACCTGACCATCATGAGCACGATCATCCAAAATGAGCCTTCATCATTCACAGATGTCGTCAAGCATCAAGTGGGGAAGGATGTTATGACTGAAGAATATGAGTCTATTATTAAGAACGATGTCTCGGATGTAGTCCCCAGACCCCAGGACAAGGCAGTTGTGACTTCAAAATGGCTTTACAAGATAAATGATGCAGCTGATGGAAGTACAGAAAGGTATAAGGCTTGTTTTGTCACTCGTGGCTTCTACCAGAAGGAAGGTATAGACTATGACAAGATATTTGCACCTGTTGCCCGATATACCTCCATCCACTCGATCATGGCCCTTGTTGCTTCACAAGGATGGAACCTACATGAGATGGATGTTAAGACCGCATTCTTGCATGCTTCGATCAAAGAAGGTCTACATGGAGCAACCCGAAGGATTTGAGATTTATGATCGAAAATCTCATTTGTGCAAGTTGAAGAAGGCCCTCTATGGGTTGAAGCAAACGCCCCGAGCGTGGTATGAGAGGATTGATAACTACTTGATGAAGCTAGGATTCACTAGGAGTGAAGCCGACCCTAACCTTTACTTTAAGGTTATAGATGACAAACCTCTCATACTGGTGTTGTATGTTGATGACCTCTTTCTAACAGGTGTAGACCCTCTCATTCACAAATATAAGAGGGAGTTAATTTCTGAGTTTGAAATGAAGGACCTAGGACTGATGCACTATTTCCTAGGACTTGAAGTCTAGCAGAAGCCAAGGGAGATTTTCCTATCTCAAGGAAAATATGTGGTGAAGATATTGGAAAGATTTGGTATGGTGGACTGCAAGCTCGTAACTACCCCAATGGAGCTTGACCTCAAGTAGTTAACTAGTAGTTATGCTGGACCTGTTTTACAAAATGCCACCGAGTATCATCAACTCATTGGAGCATTGATGTTTCTAGTGAACTCCCATCTAGATATATGCTTTGTAGTCAACACGTTGAGTCAACATATGGTTGAACCTCACCACATACATTGGATTGGTGCCAAGGATTTGTTGATATATCTTTGTGGCACAATTACTTATGGGTTAAGATACACTGCCGGAGATGTGAGGCTACTTGGATATACTGATGCTGATTGGGCAGGCAGTGTGGTGGACCGTAAGAGCACTTTTGTGTGTTGTTTATCCTTGGGATATACTTCGACATCCTAGATGAGTAGGAAGTAAAATTCGGTGGCTTTGAGCACCGCCGAGGTAGAGTACATTGCTACTAGCATGGCCTCCTGTGACGCAGTATGGTTACGAAAGCTCTTCAATGAGCTGTTTGGATTTACATTGGATACCACCGTGATCCTGTGTGACGACCAGAGTGGGATTCATTTATCAGAGAATCCCATATTCCATAATCACTCCAAGCATATTGATATCAGGTACCACTATATTTGAGATATGGTGCAGTGGGGAGCTATAAGGCTCCAACATATCAGTACAGATGAACAAGTTGCCAACATTTTGACAAAGCCCCTAGGAAAGGTCGAATTCCTAACTTTCTGAGAACGACTTGGTGTCATTCAAAGACCCTCTTTTGAGGGTCAAGTATGATGTACTGAGCTTTGGGAGCTCCAGGGGGGCACGGGGTACTTCTTGGAGTGACATATGACCACAGGGTAGCTCATCATCCCCTGTTGGTGCACTTTATATAGGGTAAAAGGTTCAACCTTCCCCTGTAACACCCCGTGGCGACTATGGAACAGGATGATTAGTTCTCCTATGGGCCAGGATGATTCGTTCTCCATGGTGAATATGGAACATGATTATTTGTTCTCCTGTAGGCCAAGATGATTAGTTCTCTGTGGCATCCACTGGACATGATGCTTCATTCTCCTATGGATAGGATGATTAGTTCTCCTATCGAGGCATCCTACCAATGTAGTCAGGGACTCATGGGAAGTACCTCTCATCTGATCAATGAGCAGGGAAATGAGGCTAGGGACCATAGTATTTCTATCGATGGACACATCGTTGTATCTACCATACTCCCTATGCTAGGATGACCTCCATTGATCTGGGATCGATGATAATGGTCTAGGACCAGTGAGAGTGGTACACACTCTGAGACTGACTTCAGGTCAGTGGAGGATGGCATGATACATCCTTGATCACTTCTTCTTCTTCCTAGCTCGAGTAGAGTAGAACAACGCAGAGCAGAGCAAGGGTCAAGTTGTACAAGGTAGTGCATTTGATGGATGAATAGTAGTGACGGTCAGATGAATTGCAGATGGAGTTCTCCCTAGTTGAGAGGGAGTGTTAAAGTTGGAAACTAAGGCCAAACTCCATGTGGGTCACCTTATTTATGGCTGATAATATTTTTCCTAGATTCCTCTCGTCGAGAGGTGTAGGATTGATCTAAAGATCATCTAATTCCGATAAGTATTTATGGAGATATGAATTTATTTTGATTATGGAAAAATTGGCAAAGTCGACCAACAACTTATGTAGGCTCAGAAGCCCAACAAATACATCTATTCATCTTCAACGTTTGCATATAAATGCAGGATGCCTCCTCCTCATTTGGACATTCATTTCTCATCATTCTCTCTCTCTCCTTCGCAGAAAAGAGTCTCTTTCTCTCTCCTGTGTAGAAAGACTCTCTCTCACACACATGTGGAAAAAGGACGCAGATTTTGTTAGAAAATTATATATTATAGAGCAATGGAACACATAAAATATTGCAAAAATATAAACACAGAAAACACATAAAACAAGAGAGACACAGATTTACGTGGTTCACTCAGTTTGGGCTACGTCCATGGAGAAACAACCAGTCCTTCTTTTTATAATATCCAACAAGATGTAGAGATACAACCTACAACAGATCCACTGTAACTCCCTCTTCGCTCTCAATCTCCTCTCTCTTCCTCACTCAGAATATAGATCTACATAGATGAAATACAATTCCCTCATATATAGCGAGGGGTTGCCTTCTGGGGCAAAAAACCCTAAATTAAACATAACTTCTAATGTCAGATCTCTGCCTAATGAACGACCCATATTGACTACAAAATTACAACATTTTACAAGGCAATTTTACATCTATTCTTAGCTTCGGGGGCACTACCCCTGATCCCCCCGCCAGGGGGGGCTCCCAAAAGGTCACAGCTACCCCCCCTGGACCCCCCTGCAGCAAATATTTTACGAGCGGCGTTGCCGCCCCATTTCGAACTGGGTCCAATGTGGTGATACCTCTAAATACAAAAGATAATCAGGCTCCACACCCAACATATTTCTAGGGTTATAACCTGCAGGAAGGTACTTTGACCAACATTGACCAGTATGGACTCCTCTTTGACTACGAATTTGGTGCGGCTGATCCTCCTTGGTAGGCCACAATTTTTGGCACAGAAATCAAGGTGATCTGACCTCTGGTTTGACCAATATTGACTGCCCTAGTTTAGGGCTGCAAGTTGACTTCAGAAATCTGCAAATCAACTGAACCTTTGGGGTTGTTCTAGGGTTGCTTCTTCATGTTGTTCAAGGGCAAGTTGACTCGAAAATGGCCAAGCATATTGGAGGTCAACTTCAACTCGTTTGACCAAGTTTAATTTTGTTGATCTAGGGTTTGTTGCTGCTGATATAAGTCAGATTTTTGTACTATTTCTCTTTGCTGAATTATTGAAGATAAAAGAAGATTTGATCAAAGGGTTTCCCCATATTAGGGTTTGTCCTTGGCTAAACACGACATCTTGTGTCTCTTGTCTTGGCTTGTTTTCTATTGATCGTTTAAATGTTCTATCTGCACTTTACTTAATGTACATGTTGGATAATAATAAGAAAAAAAAGTAAACTGCTCTAAGCATAGAACATACCATAATTTAACAATGGCTTTAGCATCATCGATGAACCATGAGGAGGCAAGAGCTGCATAAATGAAAAAGGTAATGGAAAGAGAAGAGACAAAACCCCTCATGATAAGAGTTGAGTAATCTAATTCAATGGCTATCGTTAGCACTCACAACCTGTTTGCAAATGATCCTAAGCTTGCACCTAGGTACCTTGCTGCACAAGAGTAAGCAATCACAAATTTTGAATACATGTTCATATTGCTAGGAGATGACAGCTTGCAAGCTTTCCAAAGGAGATGGAACACCTTGCCTTACAGCCTGAAAATCAGAGAATACGATTCTCCCTAGAGGATGAGAGAGGCACTAAACAAAACACCCATGTAGAAGCAATCTCTACAAAGAATCCAAGTCAATTGGATCAGCTTGAGACTCAGTCCACCACTTCTTTTAGGAATGTTGGAAGGAAGGAAAGAAGAAGAAGAACGAAAGCAGTGGGAAGAGATAGAGAACAAGGCAAGATTTTATTCACAAGAAGAAGAAACCACAGCAAAAGCATGGGATGTCAACGAGGCAACCAGAGCAATGAAGGACATGGAAGTTGCTCAGAGGACGAGAAACACTTTCATTAGGGGGTGATGATGAGCCTCATCATTGGGTAACTATATGGACCTTAATACACCTCCAAGCTTATTAAAATCAATGCTTCTCATAATTCCTTACATATTTTAATTATCTTTTTCTTAACGAGATGAGTAAAAGTAAGATGTTATGTCTAGTGGTATAGTGTTCATTGATTACAGGTTTTTGAGAGAAAATCATGGAAATTTTGGCTGATTAAGGGCAGAAAAACGAATGAGACAAGGAGGAGAGATTATAGGAGATATATCCTCCTCATTTAGTCCTCACAAATTTGAATATTCCTCTATCAAATCACACTAGCTCGGAGTTACAAGCAAGCGAGTCATGGAGATCATGGGCAGCTGATCCAGTGACAGTTAAGAGCTAGTTCATCTTGAGTTTGGGAGCAAAGCCTCCTTGTATTTAACGAAGTCATTGGAGACTTTAGTTTTATAAATAAAGAGGTCTAGATCCTCATTAGGATTCAGATTTTTTATGTAAGAGCACTAAGCATTTCGAGTTCAAGTTTTGTGGAAAAACATTGTTATGTAATTTTTCTGATATGATAATGAGAATGAGAATTTCCTTGATCCAACAATGAGTTGACTCAGAGGACTAAAGCTCTTGGGTTAGGGCCCAAACCTAGCAGCAAAGGCTCCTCTTCTTGTACTTGTATGCTTAGGTGATTTCATAGATTAATGATTGAATTAGTTTTAGCATTGTTTCATTGCAAGAAGTTGTGAATTTGATTAGTTTGGTTCCATTTGTGCATTGCTTTAATAGTAGCTTAGAAAGATAAAGGAATACCAAAAAGGCTGATAGTAGGTGGATCAAGGAAAATTTTAAGGATGGAAAATTTTCTTGAAGTTTAAAAACATCGGCGAATCTCACTAATCCCTAATATGCAAACTATAAAAAAAAATTTGATGTATTTGTAGAATTATTCAAATTTATAATGATTTTATATATAGGCTCTACATAATGTTGGCGATTTTAAGGTAAAATAATTTTATATTCTAAAATTTAGGTGAATCATCTTTTATAAAAATTGGAAATTGGCAAATATTTTTTGTGGAGAAATTATGGAAAATTAGCCCACTAGGCGAACATTAGCCCCTAAAATTTTCCATGAGGTGGATTTGGCCGCACTCCCCCCTTCAGAGACCATGGTTTGAGGAAAGAACTCCTATGCAGCCCCAAAAAGACAGAATTCTGATTTCTTATGAAATTTAGGGTTTTCTGCTACTTAGGCTAGCATATTTTCATTTTTCAAGGATAGGATTCAATTGTCATTTATGATATCTTCAATTTTGTATTAGATCTCATAGTGTTTCACATTATTCTACAAGTATTTCCATGCATGAACTAGACAACTAGATAATGAAATTAGGTTTTCTTAAGTTGATTGAAAATATTTCTTGTTTGACATGATTCATGGATAAATTCCAGTGGTTGATGCAGTGCAGGAGTTCCAATAGTGCATGAAAGTATCATGACTACCAATCCCAACCTAACCTCATCCACCCATGATCATCAAAATCCACTAAGTCCCTCAAACAATTTATCATTCCATAAGAACAACTTTCTAGGTTTATTGAGAAAATCCAACCATCTTACAAACTCTGTTTTGAGATATAAAGAATTCCTAGCCACTCCCTTTCCCTATTTCTTCCACAATTCACCTTCCATAATCCCTATACCACCTTCCAAATCATTCCTATTGATCTCGGTCGGATCCTGTAGGAATACAGGAGAGCTTGTTCGCATTAGGACATCCTATAGGAATACAGGGGATCTTGTAGGAGCATTAGGACATCTTGTAGGAACCAATATGACATCCTGTAGGAATCAATAGGACATCCTGTAGGACGACCTCTAGTGTGTTTTGAGGTTGATTTGTGGAAAAAGCATCCTAAAGGATAGGAGAAGACCCCTACTTGCCTCCCAAGCCATATGACCTGTCACCACCATCTCTAACCCACCTGCCACATCACCAAGAAGATTCAGCATTAACAATTTCACAAAAAAGGACAAAAAGGAAAAAAGAGCTATTGTGTTCATTCATATGCACACCCGTAGAATGTTTGGTCATTTCAGATTGCATGCCTAGGACAGTTAGGATTACAAACATGTTAGCCTAGAATCCTTTTGAAGCAAGATATCTTAGTAATTAGTTAGATTAGTAGTGTGTTCAAAGCATTTGATTTCAGTCTTTCCTTACTGCAGTAGACACTATTTCAATTCTCCCAATTAGTGAAAAATTCCCCTTTCCTCATTGGTAATCAAGCTTCTTCTGAATCAATATAAGGTTGGTTTGATAAACCATAGTGGTCTATCGCCAATTCAGCACTGAAAAAGAGTGGACTGATCACATCTACTTGTGTAAACAACACTATCACCTCCAAGTCTGTACAAACCCCGAGTGGATAAAGTAAACTTGGTAGCCCTAGGAGTTGCAACATTCTTGCTACAATATTGGTGCTCATCAATGCACCATACAAATAAAAACTTAATACTTACTGTCTATTCCCCATGCTCACCCAGGCAGAAGTGGCAAGTCAGCCTTGATAGTTCATCTCACTATAAGGGTAATCATTAATATAGAGGGGCATCTAATCCCAATGTGTGAAAAACTCAGGTGACAAGACCCATCCGACTCCCCTTCCTCCTCCTCTCTGCAGTAGCTTCCCCCAATGGCGCATCCTGGGCTCCCGTGAGCCCCCATATTGGATTTGTACATGAGTATGGATGGTGGGTATCTTCTTAAAGAAGAACGCACATAGTACTGTACCAAAAGCGCAATCAAAGTTCGCTTGCCTCCTACATAGACTTAACTATCATTTCACTGACGACAACATCATCTAGGCCCACCCATAGTAGGTCCCGGCTAAAACACTCTCTACCAACATCATATGCCTACCAGTGATGTGGTGTAATGCCTGGTTGCCTAAGACCCGTAGCATAGCTGCAACAACAACTGGTGTCTCTGGCCCCTCTATATCACTAATTGGGATAGTCGTGCCCTTGACACGTACATCCCATTGATAATGGCACTCCACAAACACGGTAATGTTCCTCCCACGAGGCAACATTGGATGAATATTCCCCACCACTTTGAGGGGAGGAAATCGGTCAAGAAATAAATATATTGTCATGTGAGCTTAATCTTGTGACCTTGCACGACGTAGACCTACTGGTCTAGATCCCAATAGCTCACAATTATTGATAGCGAGGGCTCACTTGCCCTCATAATTGGGTTCTCTACCAATTTGAGAACCCCATAACGAGGAAATGCCCCTCGAACCTCTATATCCTTCTGGATCTCAAATCGAAGAGTACCCAAGTCTCATTCACGCTAGTTTATTTTCAGCTTTTCCATGCCTGCAAAACACCACATGTCTTTTCACTTCAGAGAAGAAAACATTGGTCTACATTGATCAACCTATAGCCCCAACCAAGCCAGCAGACCACCCTCTCTTTGTAACCCCAAATCATAGTTTTCTACCCAGAAAGTGCAAGCTCACAGGTTTCCAGCTATTTCCTGTGAACCAGATCGCACTTCTGGGCCCAAAACGTGTGATGCGACCGTGAAGAAGAGAAAGGGTCTCGCAGGGAGCTGTCAAGTGCCAAAAATCAGGAAATAAACCACTAAAATGGAAGAGATGAGTAAGGCGACCTAAGTCACATATCCTAATTTCGATGGTTTGTTTGTTCGCTACGATCTCCACAAGATTTAGGGCCTTTTCCTCTTCTCCAAATTCACCACAGCTCACTTAGCAAATGAATCCGAACTGGAGGGAAAACGTCCTTTGATAGAAAAATCCATAATTTTTCTGTCACCCATTGTGACCAAATCGAAGCTTAGTTTGACGAATTGTCAGCACCATTGGAAATGTCTCATCGAGTACTATAATGGGTCTTCCTCAGTTTTTGATGATTTGATACTTCACCAGGAAAACATGCTTCCAAGAAGTGTCACTTCGTCACCTCTCAAAATCGAATTTCTTCATAAAGCGACACTTGTATTTTGAGGTCCACCTCCTCTTCATACTTGTCGTACCATGTGTTGATTTTCTTCATGAGTAACCATCACTTACTCATGTTTTGATGGTCTCCACTGGGCCTATTCTGTGTGGCAGTGTCATTGAGTCACCCCTATTGAGAGCATCCACGATGAGTCACCATTGCATCCATGGAGTTTGTATCATGTCCCAGTATTCCATCCATATTTGCATACCATTCATCCTGTGTTGCCCATTTTGGCCTCCAGTCATACTGTCCCCATTCCCTCCTAAGTTGAGTCAGTTGCTACCAGGTCAACCATGCACTTTATGCTCTGACAAGGGCAGTCATTTGTTTGTCCCTCAATACCACTTTTACCATTATTCCTGGTGTCAGTCCATCAGTCACATTACTAATTTCCCTCGTGCCTTAGTTGACGATCCTCATTGCCTCATCTATCGCGGGCCATATTCTGTCGACATCAACTCATTTATTCCAAAAGAATGGCCTAGAGAGCAGTTATCTTGGTTCCATCTTCCATTCTTGTTCAGTAGCTCGGATCAAGCAAAGGGACTCATCATTTCCCTTTGACTTGGTCATTTCCCTTTGACTTGGTCATTTCATGTTCATGATCCATACACTTGATGGTCTAGTGATGCAATAGATTGTACCACTGATTCCTGGGTGTGTGTGATATGTTTTAGACCTCATGAGGGGGCAGCCCTTTAGGTAGCCCCCCACATACCTGAATGCATTCCTATTATGTTACAGCCTCAGATGTAGTTTCGTAGAGTTGATGGGGTCAGTTCCTACCAATCGCAGTGTTCATAACATGCATGTCTCCTTCAAATGATCCATTCAATTTTACAGAGCCCTTCCGTGTTCAACATGGCTTCTGCAGTTGTTCTACCCTCCTTCCCACCCAGTTTTTAAGGGAAGGGTCCTTATATCTCATGTACTCAGATATTATTGTATTCAATCCTAGCTCATGTTTTTCTAGGTGCATTATGTATATGGGATACACTGTATTATTTTCTGGCTCTGTTATGCCAGTATGTCATGTACCATTCAGCATGTACTTCATTGCTCAGTTTTATGTTTTTGGGTGCACCATTATTTTTGTACTAAGTTATCTCGGTGGGTATGGGTATGCCTCCCCCACCTCATTGAGGTTCAATACTGTTAATTGCCTGCTGCAGCAGGTTATTCATTTTTCATGATTGGTGTTTCACAGGCCAAATATGTCGTACTTTGCTTGCTGCAATGCTCCATATTTGTTTAGCAGTCTCCAAGTGAAGAAGGCTACTTCAAGTTCATCCAATTGCCTTCAAATTTTGTAAAGTTATCCCGGTATCGCCATTTTACAGGTAAAGGGAGGTCCAAACAGTTTAATCTTGGTCTCCCTAGGTTTAAATTTCCTGTTTTAGAATATAGAGATTGTAAATCTGTCCAAACAATTTAATCTTGGCAGATTCTTAAATAGTAGAGAAGCAGAGAAGCCAACAGCTTAATCGGGCTCTGGAAGAAATAAGGGTAGTATGTAGATAGGAAAGCATCAAAGAAAAATGAATGACGGGTTTGCAAGTCTAAGTGCACCCCCAAACAAAAGAAGAAAAAATGCTAGGTAAGTAGGCTGTGTAGGTAGTTATGAGGTTGTTGAATTGCTGACCAGTTCCAGGTTTTCAGGTGTCATATCATTCAGGACATAATCAGCAAGGATCTGTATGCAAAAAGCTCAAAAGAGGTATAACTGACTCCCCTCCTCTGTTCTCCTCAATCATTAACTAACTTCCCCAAAAGAGGTCAAGATCTGCTTGACACCTCTTAAGTTCCATCATCTTCATAACACTGGCTTGAGTAAAGATCTGCTTTACTCAAAGTTATTCCATATTTTCTCCTAAAGTATGGTCCTACCCCCTTGTATCAGCCTAAGCTCTCCCGAACTTAGCGCTTTCTTACCATCTCCATATTAACCACTAACATTATTATTTAGCTCCCTATTCTTCCCATCCCCTTATTAATATTAAGTAAAATCGCCCTACGTAATATCCCTCCCCCTAGTTGAAAAATAACCATAACTACTCCCGGAAATTTCTCAGTTTATCTGAAACTCAGCAAGAACCCTTGACCTCCAAAACCACCTCCCAGATACAATGGACTACTTCCAAAGTATAAAATCCCTCGGAGGAAATCGGACCCCTTCCGAAACCTCAAATGCCCTTCACACCCACTTATTTGCTCTTTCTTCCTCAAAGCCATATCGCATCACAACCTCGCACTCTCATCTCCATGCAAGTCATCACCCGTCCATTCCCCGCTGATGCGATATTGCGATATCGGCGATCGGCGGTCGCAAGCACCGAGTGTCCGACTCAGTCACCCCTCCTTTCCCCGCCGATGCGATATTGCGATATCACCGATTGGCAGTCGCAAGCGCCGAGTGTCCAACCCAAGTACCCCCGTTCCCCGTCGACGCGATATCGCGATATCGCATCGGAGTTTCTTCATCACATTACCTTCAGCACTTCACCACGTCGCTCTGTACCAGGGACCCACAGCTGACGTCATCCGCCGTACAACCGATGCCATGCTTACGTCAGCAGCCAGAAAGCTGAAAACTTCGCGCAGGAAGAAAAATCGCACTTCGGAGCTCCAGATCAAGAAACAGAGGCAGTTTTCGATGCGCGATTAGCACGAAGCGCTAATCGCGCATCGCTACTGGAAATAGGCCATTTCGAGGAATCTTCAGGGAATCTTCTGATTTCTTAGCCCATTGCATGCCGAAAAAGCCCGAAAATCACCTGATCGTGCCAAAAGGATCCGGTTTAAAGACAACAGCAGATCAATCACAGAGTTTAAAGTGTATCAGATCAAATCATCAGGCATCAAGCGTGTCAAAGAGTATCAGTCGACGGCGGGAGCTATCAATGTAGTGGCAAAGAGTATCAGCGAATATCTTGAGGAGTGGCTCGAAGCAGGAGAACATTTAATATCTTCCAGCAGATTCATAGAAAGAGGGCGAAACTATTTGAAGCTCTCGAGTCGTAATTATTGCACATTCAATTCACACCAGAGCCGAACTGCAGTTCCCGAAACACAATCACTCCAGCGGCACCGCTTCTGGTCCCTAAGGGCCACCTCGTCACTTGTTCCGATCCAGCTGACCCCAGCGCAGCCAAAAAGATTTACTTGCATTGAATTCCAGCAACACTTAGATTTTTAAAGAGTTCTAAGCAGACCTGTCAAGGTCACTTGTAATGATGTCTTTCCGAAATTTTGCTTATAAAAACCACCATAAGCAATGTTGTGAGGGGTTGGTTGGTTGGTAGTAGTTGTTGGTCAGTCTTCTTTCCAACATTTTCTCTGAGCAAAGACTCGCACTGTAACTGTCATAATTTCCATAATCAAAGATTGTTGAAAGCATGGATTGCAAAACTACTTGATGTTTTCTCTTGACCAAGGAATGATCACGGAATTCCTGTGCTTCTACATGATCCAATAAGTGTTCCTCTCCTCTATTTAATTTTATGTTTTTTACCACCTTTCCACTTGTCTAAATCGTAGGAAAAAAGAATAGCTTAAGATTTGTTTCATTACACCTTAAGTTCAATTTCTGCGTTTTTCAATGTTTTCTTCAGAAACAGTTATGAGCTTGTATTCTTAAATGATCTAGTTTACGCTGTTTCTTTTACATATGAGTGCATGTCTTAGGAATTCTTAACTGCTCTGGGATCCCACTCATCCACTTCTCCTCTTTGTCAGCATGATGAAATGATTCTCCTTTGCCATTCATCCCTGATGTTCACTCCGTACTTTCAGCAGACAGAGAATTGTATCCTGTGTGGCTATCCCGCTCCGTATCCCCTTGTGACCAAGAAAACGCTCGCACGCCTCAATCTGTGATTCCATGCCCAATGGTTCGAAACTTATCACACGTTACCGTGCCTCTTTGTTCGAGAATCCTAACTTCTTTCCAATCACAATCAACACTCCCTTGAAGTCAGAAAGCTAGCCTAAAATCATCAAATAAGGTTGAATCAAAAGGAGAGAGCCCTCTCCGATTGCAAGTGGGCTAGAACCTGCAATCAGAAGATTGGTTTGTGGTTACCTCAGCCATATCCCTATTAGGAGCCTAGGGACAACCTGAGTGATAACATAATGGTGACTTCGCTGGGGACCTCCTCAGATAAATCAATGCAACCACTCTGCAGCTCTACAAAGGAAGAAACCGACTTGTAAAAGCCTCGGTCGACCTGTATCTATGCACTCCATTGGGGATTCAAGCGCTTTGTTCATCTTTAAACCCCACTGGAGGAAGTGCTCCTGTTCTTCAAAGCTTGTTACACTTAGTTCTGATCTTTGATGGTGGACAAAGATCAGGCACTTCATAGTCTAGACATCCACCTGGCGACTCCACTTCACTTTCAATCAAAGGCTCCACTGAGGAACGAACCAAATGTTACAGCCAAGTACCCCATGTATTAACAACAAGAGAGAATG
>APFE031540467.1:93216-109397 GCA_000404065.3 Pinus taeda | reverse complement strand
TCTCCAACTTTTAAAGGACAATGCCACTTTGGTGCAAAATCGAATGAAACAACAGGTAGATCAACATCGTAGTGAAAAATGTTTTGATGTAGGTGATTGGGTATTTTTACTGCTACATCTCAAGCAAGCTATTTGTGAGAAGGGAATGTTGGCAATACTACATGCACTTAAAAAATGGCGACCTTACCGAATGGGAAGACACTTTGAGGTAAAAATGGATCATGATAGTCTTAAATACTTTTCATAACAAATATTAACTTTAGAAGAACAGAAAAAAGGTGTCACAAATATGTTGGGTTATGACTTTGACATCATCTATAGAAAATGGAAGAAAAATTTTGTTGCAGATGCACTCTCAAGAAAGGATGAGGATGCGGAAGCATTGTTTTATTCTATTTCTATTATCCAACCAGATTGGATAAATGAAGCAAGGGATGAATCGAAGAAGGATGAAGAAGTATCGCCACTTATTCAAAAGTTGCAAAAGATCCCAATTCAAACAATATTGCCAGAAATTGAAGAGGAAGGAAAAATCATATTGGAACCTAGTGCAGTCACAGAAACAAGAACCCAACAGCTATGAAATCAATCAATTTCAGAGTATCTCATCAAGTGAAGAACTTACCAGCTGAAGATTCCACATCGGAGGACAAGAAGTTTATACAGAAGCATCAAGAACTATTCAAGCATTGAGGACAACACTGTTTGAACGAGAGGGGCATGTTAGGCCCCTATACTACTAATGTAACCCCTTATTATTATTAGTACAACCCCCTTATTGTATTGATGTACCCATGTAGTGCCCATATTGTTACTATTGTGCCCCATAGAAGCCCACTATTGTTATTATTGTGCCCTTACATTATTATTGTTATGTAGGCTCTGATTATATAATGACCCCTTAGACTCCTATATATAGAAAGGAGGTCTTTTCATTTCTATCATCCAAGAATTGTTCATTTATGTAATGTAAAGGTGGTTGCCCCCTCGAAGAGGCTAAATTATAAGGCGTTGATCTATCTTTTCTATCTTTTCTTGAGCTGGTTTCATAACAGAGAACTACTACAACTACTTGTAAATTTGCAGTTTCTAAAACATTACTTCCAACATCAAATAACTTTTATTTTTCTCATTGTAAATATTGGTATGATCACTCTAAGTATCCTGTGAGTTTTCCATTGCAATGGTTTAAGCTATGATATGACTCCATGCCCAAGGTGAAGGCATTAATCTGCGATTCTTAGTGTTTTGTTTCAAAACACTATCCCCAAGTGGAGCCAGATGTTGTAGCTTGTTTTCATTCTATTCAAATATCAAAAAGAAAAAAATCATATATGACAAAATATGAATTTTTTTTTTCTTGTAAACCAAAGTAAAAAAGAAAAATATTTGGAATTATTTTCGTGGATATTTATTTTAAAAAGAAAGAAAAGATTAATGTGGGTCCGAGATGGTGCAGGTTCAACATTAGAAGATATTTAATATTATATGATTGGTGGGGCCTGTTCTCACAATGAAGGAATAAAGGTTAAAGAAATTTTTTGCTTTTGTTTTTTGTTTTTGTTTTGTTTTGTTTTTTTGTTTTGTTTTTTGTTTTTTTGTTTTTTTGTTTCTTTTTGTTTTTGTTTTTGTTTTTGTTTTGTTTTTTTTTTTTTTTTCGATTTTGTTTTTTTGTTTTGTTTTTTCGGTTTGTTTTTTATTTGTTTGTTTGTTTGTTTGTTTGTTTTTTTTTTTTTTTTTTTTTTTTTTTTTAACAGGGGCCGATGTTGTTCATGACATTAGGACTCGTTCATAGGAGAAACCTGACACCACAACAAGCATGAAACATATGTGGAGGGGTGTCCCTATAGGAAGTTTTGCAAGAAACCACCATTGGAAAGATCAATGGTCGGGATCTCACCCATCATCACCAAGGGTTGGAAATTCTTGCCACCACAGATGCCCCAGTGAGTGATAAGTGGTATTCACCTTGTCTACGATAAGCAAGTGGGAATTAAAAGCGATCTTGCTCAAGGATCCCAAGTGATCGAATGAAAATCGACCACACTTTTTATTTTGGGAAAAGAAAATTTATTTTGTAATTTCAAGCTAAAGTGCTTTAAATTCAAGTTTAATTTCTAAGTCCTCATAAGGACCGAATAAAGTTTATAGTAGTTTTAGAAAGTAGTTCAAGTTAGTTCATGGAAGTTAACAATTTTTATAATTGTCTTCAATGTAATGTTTCTACAAAAAGACATGGAGGAACCATTTTTGGGGTTCCGAATTTTTGACGTCACAAAGAATTTCCTATGTAATGTGTCAACCTTTTCTTGGAGATATAATACATTTTTTTATGGATAATTCCAATTGTCTTCTGAATCTGATATGAGTTCCTTTCTTACTATAAGTCATTAATTGTTTTTATTCTAGTGGAAATGTGTAAAGAAGTTTTTGGTTATTTTCAGTTATATGGATTTACTTTACTTGGAAAGAGCTCATAGTACCTATAAATTTCCATTAAATAATCTTAAACCACGCTCTATATTTTCATACTTTCATTTTCTTAGTCTTTCATGTATTCTGCTAAGATTTATAATAAAATATTCTTCAACTGCAACCTTCTATTCTAAATCTTCCACTATTTCATTCTATCCCCTTACTACAACCTCAAAATCATTTTCACAGACAATGTGGCCATCTAGAAAGATATCTTTTATCCATGGAGTTTTCTTTGCATTATCTATAAAATATATCTCTTAGTAATCATGTATGGGACAACAAACAAAGTTTTTATCATTTTATATAGATGTCCTAGGCATCTACATCTTGTCATCTAGAGGTTGTCTCTAGGGTTACAATAGGCTCTATAATCAATACGCAGTCTCCATATCCCATCCTTCTTCTATACCAACATAATTGGACTCTCACAACATGAGGAGCTTGGTTGAATGGGCCCTTTTAGATGATATTATGAGTCTAAAATTGTATTTCCTCATTCTCTAGGAGAGAGCATCTACATATTGGGCCATTAGGTAAAGGAGGATTAGGTATCAAGTCAATTGAGTGTTTGACTTGGTAGTGCATAGGAATTCCCACAGGTGGGGTAAATATATATTTGTATGTCTATAAAATCTTGTCCATTTGCTTTTATTGTGTAGAGAGGCATCTTGCTAAGGTTGTGGTGGTCACACTTATAACCTTTATTTCACCTTCTCACTAAACCATGAAGAGGAAAAACATTTCAGTCTAAGAGCAGGGAAAATTTTAGGGGCTAATATTCATAGCTGGGCTCATATTCCATGATTTTTCCAAAAAAAAAGGAAAGATTCACCAACTTTTATTTTTCTAAAAATGAATTCACTCAAATTTGATAGTATAAAATTATTTTACCTTAAAAATCGCCAATATTATATATCGTCTAATATAAAATAATTAGAAATATAAACAATTTTACAAAATTATCATGAAACATTTTTAAATTCGGATATTAGGGACTAGTAAGATTCGTCAAGGTTGTTAAACTTTAAGATAAACTTCCTTGCTTAAAATTTTTCCCTATCTAACAGATTACCCTTTCGCATTGTTTTTCTTTATATCAATGAAATTGCAATAGTTGGAACTACCTCCAGTACCCTGTAGAGATGAGATTTGAGAGTAACAATGACACTACAGGAATGATACTCATAAATGGCACAAAATTTCCACATATAAGGTTTTATTGAAAGACAATCACAATATTCTAGTGTGAAAACATCACATAATACCTCATATTTGAAGGGCTTGATATCATAGGACATGCAACATTGTGAGAAGATACATATATCTCTCAACCAACCAACAGCGTATGGCTAGGGTTGTGGCACTATCAATAGATTCAATCTCCTGATGAGCTCAAGTGATATCAATTTCTTTTGGCTCTTTTTTTTTATGATGAGATGTAGTGGGGTTCCCTTCACGCATATCTTTGAATGGAAGAGGTGCTTCCCTATTCAGGCTCCTCTGGGTTTTCTGGTTGGATCTTTATGGTCATACTGGTAGCATTGGGTTCTAAATCAATGATATTATTTCCTGTATCTTGCTCTAAATCATACTTATATCTGAACTTTCTTTCCTTTACTTTAAACTCCACCAACAATGATTGGCTTGAGTGGCATTCATTAGTGTTGTGCTAGAAAATTTTGTGGAACTTACTCCACTTTCTAGTGTTCTTTTTTTACTTCTTATTACCCTTGTTTGTATGTGACTTGGGATGGTTGTATAGAGGATGTATATCCTTAATCTATCCCTTGTTTTGTGATTTTGTGCTTCCTTTTCCAAGTTTTCATTGCATTATGTTTGCAAACTAGAACTCTTGCTTATTACTCTACTTCAATTTCTGATCAGTTTTGACAACATATTGATAAGCGACTCTTAGTGAGGAGATGTAAAATAAATTCATTTCCATTTGAGTGTTCCTGTGTATACCACTACAATAATTTATATCAAGGTTCCAATTAGAGTCCCTAATACCCAACTTTGAGCGCAATGTATGGAAAATATTGGTTTACACCAACACCATCTATTCTCTCTCTTGTTGCAAGGTTGTCCATATTTTGTACTAGTCATCATAGTTCCCTATGTGAAAGAATTTATCCTTAAGGATAGCAAAAAAATATTCCCAAGTGGGACCCTCCTTGAACATTGTATACTCATCTTTGTTTTACCTCTCCCTATAACCTTCCCACCAATATTTCACATGGGAAAGGGCTTTTAGGTGTGCAAAAGTGATCTTTTCATTGATGAATTTTTTTTGATAGAGTAATAGCCCTCTAATAGGTTTAACCATATCTCCAAAGCATCTTCATCTATTTGACATTCAAATAAGGGGATATTAAATTTAACTTGTATCTTGAATGGTGTTGCACCTCAAAAATTTATATTGGTTGAAGGTGCCTCAAAATTTTTTGGAAGTCTTCGAGGGATTTGTGAAAATATGTCTATCATCTCATTCATCTATCACATAAGTTCTTCCTTGAGAATTAAGTTAATAGGATCCCACTCTGTCATATCTCTTTTCTTCCATCATGTGACGTCACTTGGGTTGGAAAGAGTGATTGTTCCTAAGTGAAACTAGCTTCATACTGAACTCCTCCTACATTGAACTCATTAGGAACATTCACCAGGAAACGAGAAGAAGAAGATTGCTATGATACCATTGATCTAGGTTTTACAAGGAATGGAATTAAAGGCAAGAAATTAAATGAAGCACACAATGAGAAATATAGAAGAAAACTTAGAATATGGTGAAAACCCAACTTTTATTAATAAATGAAATAGCAAAATATTGTAGAACACAAACTAGCTAGAATAGTGGTAGCTATATCTGAATAGAGAGAGATGGTGGTGATGAAAATTTCGCAAAATATATTACAAGAGGCTAAAGAATGGCCTCTTAACATAAAGAAATAACCATAGAGATCGAAAACACTAACCTAGAATATGATATGCCAAAATATTTTTATTCCTTAATTTGGTTAGTTGGTACATCAACTTACCAGGGGTGCAACCTTTGAATAAAATATCCATTTTGGGTGCATAATAACTCATTGGAAAGAAATATCCAAGGATACAACGTTCGAAAAAGGATAAGGTAAGCCATGGCCACCCCTATTTTCCTGAATTGCAAAAGACATTGTTTATGGCCTCAAAATGGCCCTAGAATTTTGGGACCCAAAATATAATAGAACAACTACTAAGAAGATAGAGAATCATCGAGACAGTGGAAGAGGTGGGTGGTCACCAATATTCACCTAGATAAAACCACCTATGGCACTAGTTTATGAATATTTTAATATAGACAACTCCAATTTTTGAACCTGTAATCATTTTGTTTTAGAATGAACCCCAAGTACTTCAAACCATTATGAAAAGTTGATATAAAAAGTGAATAATTTACTCTGATTTACCTCTAATTCCAATTTCTCTAGGATATTATATTTCTATGCTTCTCAATACCAAAACCAAATAGAGTAAAGCCATGCATAGATTAAAAAAATGTGATAATATAATATTTTTACCTATTCTTATGCATTTTATACCTGCTTCCCTTCCCAACTTTTACTATGTCCTACATAGGCCATCTTTAAATATATACGTATGATGGTTTATTATTATATTTAAATGTCATTAGAATCTCAATGATACTAAATAACAAAATGTACCAACTACCACATCTAAAATCTCTTGTGACACACACACACACACATAACGAAAATGTATTTTGACATTAGCCTTAAGTAAAATGTTTCTTACACACACACATAGTCTACAAATTTATGAAAAGTTAAAACATAGCTCCCTCTAAAAATTATATATAAAGGAAGGGAAAAGTTGGCAAAATTTATTAGAAACTTCAATTCACCTAAGTGGTGTTGAGATATGTTGTTATTGATGGAAACATGGTGATGGAAACAAAGTGTTCAGTGATGGCATGTGGCAGTAGGAGGCACAGGTTTCAAGGAAATGCCTCAAGGAGTAGGTTCTAGGCACATAAGAAGGGAAAAATATCAGAATTAGTGCCGTATAGTTGGAGCTAGTTTTGGAAATCTTTATAATCTCAAATGTAGGTGTAAGCCACGTATATGGTTAGAGCTCCAAAATATATTTTCAATGATATATGGAAGTCCTGAAAAGGCCTCCTAGATCAAAAGATAGAGCTAGTCAAATTTTGGTGACCCCAAGGCCTTCATAACAAAGTTCAAGGCAATTGGAGCCTTTGGCATGCAGCCAAAGTTGGCTTAAAAGAAAAACTCAATGGCAACATAGGAAGAGCCTCTAAGAAAGAGCTATGGGAAGATGTGGCAACAAATATTTGGATCACAGGTGGAGCCCACCTGACGAGCTTACCCTGGTGGAATTGTTTTGGTGCCCACGTTTGAACGACTAGGCGGGAGTCATCAGGACATGAAAACTAAGCATTGTCAAATGAAGCGCGAGTAGCAAAGCCCATAATATAGGTTGGCCCGATAGAGGAAACCTGTAGGGTGCACCCTAGAGGCTTCATATGTGGCTCAAGTGAAAAGTGTTGGGATGTAACAGAGCGGTTGGATCCCACCCAGCTGTGATTTCCTTGAGGCATAACAAGGGGGCATCACATAGGAGAGTCGACCCAAAGGTTTTTGCAGAAAAATAAAGAAAAAGATCGATAAGGCCAAAGGAAAAATAACAAAGGAAATGGTCACAAACAAGGCCTCATAGAACCTTTTCTCTCTCCTCAAGGAAGATAGGTGGTAGCTTGTGATTGGCCAATACAGTGTTAGGTGGTGACGTCAGCATGAACATGTGGTAGACAGATTCAAGGTTTTTGGGCACCCAAAGGGCCCATTTTGGGTGACACATGTCACAACTCAGAGGTCAACATGTGGCAAGAGTGACATCATCCCGATAGTAGGAGCCCAACAATTTTTTAGTGATGTGCAACAAGTATTGTTGGGAGGCAGGATCTGGGACACGTCAATGGAAAAAATACAGAAATAACCAATTAGGGAAGTGTGAGAGGACCCCACAAGATAGGTCAGCCTACAGGAAATGAGCCCATAAGATTCAATGTTGTGCATTTAGTAGCGGCATCGAGCCACGGAGGTGCAAAGTGACAACCAATGGAGAGAGCGTTGGGTGGTCCCCACAGACATGTCAACCCAAAAGGGATACCATGATGGGTTTGTTAACAAACACATAAATGGAATGCGTCGGGTTTGGGAGTTCTTGGCTTGTTTCACATAAAAATGAGACCTAGGGCATGGTAGTTGAAAAGAGCCACAGAGGCTCTTGGAAGCAGCTAAGTGTTTTTCCTTGGTCGCTTCACATAGAAGTGTGAGCAATGGTGCAGATTATTTAACAAAAGAAAAAGGGCTCCCAACAGGACTTAAAAGGTCTTAGCGCCCAGGGCCTAAGTTGGTGGTCATGGAGACCTAGTCTTATGGCAGAAAAATTGGTAAAGGACCGAAAGAAAAGGGGCTTAAGGGGAAAAAGGGTAGAATAATATGTTTCGACATCAATTTTGTTTTTAAATTTAAAAAGTTCGCAAAGGCCTTCCTAGTCTACATCAAAGTGGTATGCTTGGTAGCAAGGTTTAGCAATAATGACATAAAAAGAAGAGTTGGAAGCTAGCAGTTGTTCAGGAGATTGATGCTCAATGGTGGCATGAGTGAGTCAGTAGCATGTTTGGTGGAACTACCAGTTTGACTGTAGTTTTTTGCAGTAAGCCAAAGTTAAACAACAAATAAAATTAACAGTCACACTGCTAAATCCTGTTAAAAAGGCTAGAATTAAAAAAATCAGTGGAATAACTTAGTTATTGAGCCCAAAAGTGCAGGTCAAGGCTGAGAATTTGATCAAGAGAAGTCATAGGACATAAGAGAACATGATAAAGGAAAAAAAAAAGGCTTCATGCACAAATTGAAAAATAAACAAAGTCAAAGTTAGCAAAAATAAAAATCTATAAAGGTAGGCCTAATCAAGCAGAATGTGAACATTTGTTTTTGAGACAGATCTTATGGTGTAGTGAGGTGTTGGTATGGTGATTTTTGTAGGTGTTTGTTAGAGGTGAATGAGAAAAATTGTTTATTTTGAAAGAAAAGAAGGCAGTCATTGTCCCTAGTGTGAAAATGGATCAAAAATGCATCAATGAGTGCCAAAAGCAAGTTGTAGGTTGTTGATTAAGGTTTGGTGCTCCTTCTAGTGGATGTTGGAGAATATTTGGGGTTGTAGCTCCATTTAGGTGCAACTGATAAATTAGGAAGTTGTAGCTTCCCACTGGCTGTAGCCAAAACATTGTAATTTCAAGTTATAGATTTCCCTATGAATAAAATGGAGAAGTATTTTCTGAAGTTATATGTTCCTTGAATGTTACATTGATTTATGAAGTAGTTATTTATCATATTTATTTATGAAAGTACTCTTTAATTTCTTATTTTTCTCTCACAAAGTAAAAAGAAATTTTGAATTCATAAAATTTCTACAATATTGATTCACCCCCCCTCTCAGTATTGTCCCAGTTTCCAACAATTGGCATTAGATCAAGGTTAATTCTAATCATTCTAACATCTAGAAGAAAGATCAAGGACCACAGAAAACATGGAAGGAGGTTTTATCAATAAGGAACCTAGTTTTAATGGAAAAAACTATGTGTTTTGGAAAGTGAGGATGAATAACTACATTCAATCACATGGAGTTGATGTGTGGGATTCTATGGAAGAAGAATATCAAAGACCTCCAACATAAAGATAAGATGTTGGAGTTCACATGCAATGATAAAGAAATGCATGCCATGCTTGATGGCATATGTGAATCAAAACTTGTCAAGGTGATGGATTGTAAATTTGCCAAAGAAATCTGGGACAAGATGAGTGACTTCTATGAAGGAGATGACAAGGTAAGGAAATCTAAACTCCAAGGTTTTTGAATCATTGAGCATGCATGATGATGAAGATAGTGTACAGTGTTTACAAAGAGTTGATGAAGTTGTGAACACCATAAGAGGGCTAGAAGAGAAGTTAGATAAAGATGTGGTAGTTCAAAAAGTGTTGAGATCTATTCCTGGGAGGTTTAATCCGAAGGTGTTAGCCATTGAAGAAATAGAAAATCTGAGCACTCTCACTCTAGATCAACTCATTGGAATATTCATTGCCTATGAGATAAGGAGTTCTAAAGGAAAGTTTGAAACCAAATAATCAGCCTTCAAAGTAGTGAAGAAGTGCAAGGATGAGCATAATAACTCATGTTATCAATAAGATGAAGAAGAAACAATCTTTGTGAGGAATCTCAAGCAAGGACCAGACAAGTATAGAGGTAACCTGCCCTTTAAATGTTTTAATTGTGGCCAAGTTGGCCATTATGCATCAAAGTGTCTTGAAAAGAAGAAAAATGACTATGATCCTAAAGAAAAACTTAAGAAGTTTCAAAAGGACAGAAATAAGGCCAAGAAGAGAGGTTTCCATGCTTGAGATGACACATCCTTTGAAAGTGAGCCCAACCAATACTCATATGAGGACAAAGATGATGAGAGCCCTAAGGAATTCATGTTGATGGCCATTGAAAATATGCAATTTGAGGCTATTAAATCTAATAATGAAGAGGAAGAAGTTGACCTTGAGGGAAAGCTGGTAAGTTCTCTTGAAGAAATAGAGAGGATGAGAAAGAAAAAAAAAACCTAGAAAGGATCCTTGATAAAAGAAAATTTTGAGGTAATAGAGACATTACTTCTGCAGTTAGAAGAAGGTAATAAAATATAAGATTCCTTGAACCAATAGTTGAATGAAAAGGCTCAAGTTTGTGAGAAGTTGGAAGGAGAAATTGTGTTTTTGAAGAAGGAGCTTGAAAAGACTAAAACACAACTCAACTTCAATTACAAATTCAGCAAAGGGGCAAAAATATTAAATGAAATTTTGGAGGCTCAACGCTTCTCCAGATATTGAATTGGTCTTGGTTTTGATGTTGAATCTAGTGCAACAACTAAATTCAAGGGTAAAAAGGAAATTACCTTTGTTCCAGAAAAATAAAGGACTACACAGAAACAAGAGACACTTAACAAAAGAAAAATCAGCAGCAACAAAGGGAGTATGTTGTCAATGCAAATCAAACTGCCCGAAATTCTTCTAAGTGGAGAATTCATCCATCTAGGTACAACAATATCTTCCTCGAGTATTGTTTCACACGCACCAATTATGGCCACAGAGCAACAAAATCTAGGGTTAATATCTCTTACAGACAACTCAAATCCAAGAGAAGAATTCAACAAAGAATAGGCAGACCCAGGTATAATAATTCCTTTTCTCCCATGAATTATCAAGTGCAATGTTTTAAATGCCAAAATTTTGGCATAAATAAGTTAATTGCAGGCTTAAATAAAATGAGATAGAGCTAGTTATTGATCAAATTGAATATAAGCCTAATGTCTAGAAAGAGAAAGAGAAATCATATCAATGTGACATTGCTTTGTATGCTCACAATGGTGGGAGCCATTGGTATGTGGACAATGGTTCTTCTAGACACATGAGAGGAGATAGAAGCAATTTTCTCACTTAGAAGCCTATTGAAAAAGGTAATGTGACCTTTTGTAACAATGCTACAGGAAAAATAATTGAGAAAGGATGAGTCAGTCTCTCAAATGGAAAAGGTAAAGCTAGGAACATTTTGTATGTTGATGGGCTAAAAAATAATCTGTTGAGTGTGTCTCAGATTTGTGATCAAGGTTATGATGTGGTTTTCAAAGCTAAAAAAATGTCAAATCAAGTCCACAGGTATAGGAGAAATAGTTGTTGAATTTGTAAGAATAGATAATAATGTATATGTGCTTAAAGAAAAGACAAAAAGGTGTTTCTTATAAAGGACATATGAGAGCTGGGTATGGCACAAAAAGCTTGGACATCCAAACTTTGACCAGATTGTCAAGCTTAGCAAAAAAAATGCAGTGAAGGACCTATCCAAGCTTTCAAAACCAGAGAAAACTATTTGAAAATCTTGTTAACTAGGAAAACAAGCTCGAGTTCCTTTCAAGGAAAACAAAAACTCTTTAGGAAATCCATTGCAGCTAGCGCATATGGATTTTTGTGGACCATCCAAAACATAGTCAACCACAGGTAAGTTATATTTTATGCTAATAATTAATGATTTCAGCAGGACGATGAGGGTTTCCTTTCTCAAAGAGAAATCTGAGGCTTTTGAGAAGTTTAAATAATTTAAATCTATGGCTAAGAATGAAGCCAATTACAAAATAAAAAGCATCACGTTAGATAATGGAGGTGAGTTCACTTCAAAGGAATTTTATGAATTCTGTAAGACAAATGGCATCAAGAGACAATTTACCATAACAAATAATCCCCAACAAAATTCAATTACAAAGAGAGAAAATAGGTCAATGTAGCAGTTAGCCAAAGAAATGATGATCCAGAGGATAGTTCAACAGAGGTTTTGGGCAGAGGCTATTCACACAACAGTTGCCATTCTCAACAAATTTCATTTTCAACCCAACAGTGACAAAAATCCGTATGAGCTATGGGTTGCAATACCTCCAATAGTTAAACACTTTAGAATTTTTGGCAACATATGTTACATCAAGAAAAATGATAAAAAAACTTGGCAAATTCGATGCGTGAGCAGATGAAGACATTTTTATGGGTTATCCACAGAATAACAAAGGTTACAAGTGCTACAACAAAGTCACCAAAATGATCATCAATTGTGTAGATGTAAAAGTGGATGAGAACATTGTTCAATAAGAAAACAAATCAACAAAATTAGCGTCGATGAACCAATGATATAATTAGTGATGAAAATGATGAGGAAGTTCAAAAGAAAGCGAGGAATATAAAACTATTCCTCAAGCCAGAGACCACCAAGGTATGTATGAAAACATCACTCAACTAAACAAATAGTTGGTGAATTAAAGTTAGGAGTGCAGACAAGAAGGAGTTGCTCAAGTCCCCTACGCAGCACATGTTGCACTGTTGTCCATGGAGGAACCAAAAGATGTTTCTCAAGCCAACCAAGATCGACATTGGTAGGAGGAAATGAATGAATAATTGGAACAAATAGATAAAAATCAGACTTGCGAGCTTGTTCCAAGGTCTTCCAATAAGAGTGTCATTAGCACAAAGTAGGTATTCAAAAATAGAGTGAATGATCAAGGAGAAGTGGTAAGAAACAAAGCTCGGTTGGTGTGCAAAGGCTATGCTCACACAAAAGGATTAGACTATGATTAAACATTTGTTCCTGTTTCCATATTAAAAGAGATCATAATGTTTTTGTGTTGGGAAGGGGTCCCTTGGGTCAATTGAGTCAATCTTGAGTAAATTTTGTAGTTTCTTTTTGTAACAAATGTAAGGTCTCTATGAAATGTGAAAGCAAAGTGCGAAGCTAGTAGAAGTCAAAGGGGATTTACTCCCTTAGTTGGGTAGGTGATAGAGTTGTTTTGAGACTCACCCATGGTATGTGGACCATGGTATTGTAAAGAAAATGTTATAAATAAATGAGTCATGACGAGTCTAAGTAGCAATAAATTAGTGAAGAATCATTGTAAGGGTAAGGTGCTAAGGTAGGAAAAGTTTGTTTCCTGCACTTAGGTGAAAGCGGAAGGGTCCTGTTGTTGAGTGCGTGGAGACCTTGGTAAGTTTGCAGGCTGAGTGCACGGGCCCCTGCAGCTGAGTGTGCAGGGATAAGAAGTTTGTAATTGAACATTTCTACTTAATAAAGACTGTTTTGAGACGATTCTGATGCATCTGTGCCTTGTTATTTACTTCTGCTAAAGTTTATGTATCTTCACACTGTGATATGTTTTAATTGAATTAATGCTTATTTACCATGCGAAACTAGTAGATATGTAATATTTATGCATGATAAGTACAATTAACTACCTTTGCAAAGGTTTGAAAGTCGTTTAGATAGATTTGCAATAGTTGTTTGGTCGGAAGGATTAGAGTTGCACGAAGGAATATCTAAGCCATAGGAACTTAAGGAACACATCACACAGGCCTCCGGATGTAAAAACTTGTTTCTAGCATCCTCCAATACTGCTTCAGGTGACTACAACCTGCACTATGTAGGTTGTTGCCGAAAGGGCCAACAAATAGGGTTTTTTGGTTGGCACAGTTACAGTTGAACATGTGTCGAGCCCCATCAAGCCAACAAGTGGTTCTACTGCTAGTTCCGGGATCTATATGAGGAATTTGTAATGTCAAATAAATGGTTCCCTACTAAGAAGGAAATCGAAAGTGGCTCGATCAAAATTTGTACGTGTTTGCCTCTCAGGAGAACAGAAACCCACGGTTATCCAAAGAACAATGGTTGAATAGATACCTATACATAAATGAAACCAAAACATTTTCTGTTTCTTCCCTTGTGAATTGCATGAGTGGCTTTCTAAATTAGTGGAAAATCAGGTTTTGTGGAGGCTTGATGGCCCTATTGTGTGCACTTTAGATTTGGTGAGGCACCTAGAAGCTTCATAAAATAAAATAGCATGGGCTGTTGATCACTAGATTGATCGTATCGTAGGAGGATTCATCAATGAGCTTGCAATTGATACGACTATCAACTATAGCAAAGCAAAGTGCAGGTGTTATGCTCTTTAACCTGCAAATGATACCCAAATACAGAATATGCGAAGAAAAGAGACCCCGAACACAGAATATGCGAAGAAAAGATACCCAAAACACAGAATAGCAATGATTTTATTATTCAGAGAGTAATGTTCGCTTGCCTCTTCGAGGGGGAAACCTCCAATAGAGCAGAGCTCGATTACAAAATAAGACACGATGATCCTCACAGGGAGTTTCTATCCTTTATATATGACTCCTACGTGCAATACCACGGGCCAATACCGTGTATTACTAATACCATCTATCTAATACTACGACCCATTTGCAACTAACTGTGGTTCGTTCCGTTATTAATTGCGGATTAACCACTTACAATTATTAATATGGGCTTTATTGACTCTTTGACTATGACGTGGTCCCATTACATAGATAAGGGGGTTAGGGTGGGACCCTAACATGCCCACCCCCTTAAGACTAGCCTTGTCCTCAAGGCTGAAGCTGCGGAAACTGCTGCAGAATAGTGGCTGGTTTCCAAGTTGCATCTTCTGGAGAGGTGTCTTTCCATTTGACGGGACTTCCTTAATCATGTGGCCACGCAGTTGCTTGACTCGTGTGTCTAGGACCTGTTCTGGTTGAAGCCAGATGGATCCTTCTTCATCCAATTCCGGGAGACTAGTCTGAATTCTGCAATTGTTCCCAATCACTTTCTTGAGGCATGAGACATGAAAAACTGGATGGATTTTTGCAGTAGGTGGCAAGGCCAACTTGTAGGCCACTTCTCCAATGCATAGTACTTGATAGGGTCCGTAGAATTTGGGAGAGAGTTTCTGACATCCCTTGTCTTTGAGTGATGTTTGCTTGTATGGTTGGAGCCGTAAAAATACCTTATCCCCTTCTTGAAAGTGGCACTCTAAGCGATGCTGGTCTACCTGTTGCTTCATGCGATTCTGAGCTTGATGAAGATTTTCTCTAAGATGGGCGAGCATAGTTGTGCGGTGTTGTAGGAGTTGATCCACTACTTGGACTTTTGAGCATCCCTTGAGATATGAAGTAGGTGAAGGCAGGAGTTGACCATATACTGCTTCATAGGGGGTCATTTTGGTGGTGGCATGATAGTTGGTATTATACCACCATTCTGCCAAAGGAAGCCACTGTACCCAAAGGTGTTGTTTTTCTGAAGTAAAACACCTAAGGTAGGTTTCTAGACATTTGTTGACGGCTTCAGTTTGACCATCTGTTTGTGGATGGTATTTTAGTGTAGTGCCTTGGATTCTGAAGAGTTCCTGCCAAAAATTGCTAGTGAAGATCGGGTCGCGGTCGGACACAAAAGAAATAGGCATGCCATGCAATTTGAAGATCTGATCCACGAAAGTTTGAGCAACCAAGGTTGGTGTAAATGTGTGGGGAAGAGCGCAAAAATGAGCATACTTCGACAATCGGTCCACAACCACCATGATTACTGACTTGTTCCCTGATTTTGGAAGACCTGTAATGAAATCCATAGAAACTTCCATCCAAATTGATGCCGGAATGGGCAATGGTTGTAATGTGCCAGGTGTGTTGACGGTTTCCCCTTTGTGGCATTGACAGATATTGCATTCAGTTACGAAGGTAAGGATGTCCTTTTTCATGCCTGTCCAGAAAAATGATCTTCTGGTGTGAGCATACGTCTTTTGAAAGCCCGAATGTCCTGCAATGGGAGATGAGTGCATTTCTACCAAAATGTGACTTTTGAAGGTGGATGCTGGTGATATTACGACTCTGTCCTTGTAGCGAAGAATATCCTCCTGCCACGAGTAGCCCTTGTTGGAATTTGGATCTTCCTGCAATTGAGAAATGAGTTGGGAGAGCCCTGGGTGTGAAAACCATTCTTTGCGAGCTTCTTCAATCCATTCTGGAATGGGGAGGTAAATAGCTAGCAGGGTACTTTCCTCCTCAAATTGGTGAGATAATGCATCTGCTACACTATTGTCTTTCCCTTTCTTGTAAATGATCTCATAATCATATCCCAGCATTTTAGCTAGCCATTTATTTTTTTGTGGGGAGAATAGGTGTTGCTCCAAAAAATATTTAAGACTGTGATGATCTGTGCGGATTTGGAAATGTCGCCCCAATAAATAAGGTCAC
>APFE031540467.1:62445-91102 GCA_000404065.3 Pinus taeda | reverse complement strand
GCCAATACCTGTCCCCGAAGCATCACATTCAATGACAAAAGATTTGGTGAAATCAGGTAGTGCTAAAACTGGAGTGGAACACATGGCATTTTTTAGAGCTGTAAAGGCCTGTTGTGCTTCCTCATTCCAGACAAATGAATTTTTCTTTAGGATTTGGGTGAGGGGCTTCGCTATGCGACCATAGTTGCAGACAAATTTACGATAATAGCCTGTGAGACCCAAAAATCCTCGCAAACTCTTCAAGGTCTTCGGTTGAGGCCATTCCTGCATTGCTTGGATCTTTTTGGGGTCCACCTTGACACCCTCACGCCCCACAATGTGGCCCAAATACTCTACCTCTGCCCTTCCAAATGAACACTTGGACATCTTCACAAATAATTTATGCTTGCGGAGCAGTTGCAAGAGTAGATCTACATGTTGAAGATGTGCGCCCCAAGTGCAACTATAGATGAGGATGTCATCGAAGAAGACAAGGACAAATTTCCTGAGATATGGTTTGAGAATGTGGTTCATAAGGCTCTGAAAAGTAGACGGGGCATTACAAAGACCAAATGGCATGACCAGGAATTCATAGTGGCCTTCATGAGTTCTGAAAGCAGTCTTGGGGATGTCGACTTCCTTCATGCGAATCTGGTGGTAGCCTGAGTGAAGATCCATCTTCGTGAAAAATTGAGCCCCATTGAGTTCATCCAGCAAATCATCAATCATCGAGATGGGAAATTTATCTTTGACTGTCAACTTATTGAGGGCCCTGACGTCAGGACACATCCGCCACTCCCCATCTTTTTTGAGCTCCATGACCACTGGGGATGAGTAAGGACTGATGCTGGGACGAATGACCCCTGCTTCCAAAAGTTCCTTGATGATTTTTTCTATTTCATTCTTTTGGGTGAATGGATATCTGTATGGGTACACATTTGGGGGTTGGGCCCCTGGAACCAAGGTGATGCTATGATCATGTTCCCCTCGCGAGGGTGGAAACCCTTGAGGCTTGTCAAAGACTGACAGATGGTTATTTAAAATATGTTGCATCTCAGGATGAAGTGGTGGCTGCTTGGCTTCGACTCCCTGGATGGCATTAAATTGAGCTACCACTCCATGATGGCCCTTTTTTAACAATTTTTCCATCCTATGCGAGCTTATGATAGAGGGGGCTCCCGCCTGGCAGCTCCTCGGAGGTATGTGTGTGTTGTTCTACTTAAAACTCATATATAACTCCTGGAAATCCATGTGATTGGCCCAGAGGGAGCCAGTTAGCGCCGAGGACATGTCACAACCCCTCATGTTATTGAAACATTTTGTGGGTTTTCAACTAATAATCCCCCATTTGAAGTTTGACATTTTCACAACGGCCTTCACATTTCATTGTGCCTCCATCTGCAATTTGAACTTGGAAGTTAGAAACTGCTCGGACAAAGCAATGCATTGTTTCTGCGACTTTTTGACGGATGAAATTATGTGTACTTCCACTATCAATCAAGACTACTACTAGGCGATGTTTAATAAACCCTCTGATTTTGAGCGTTTGAGGGGAAGAAATCCCTGCCAAGGCATGCAACGAAATAACGGGTTCGTCAGAGACATTGTCCTGTTGGTTGTCGTCCTCTAGCGGCTCAGGTTCCTCAAGTGGAGGATCTTCCTCTGTTGAGTTGTAGTCAGTGGCATCAATTTGAAAGAATTTGGGCTCCTTACATTTATGACCTGGGGAGTATTTTTCATCACAGTAGTAACATAGTCCTTGCTTCCTTCTTTCGGACATTTCCGCAGGGGACACCTTTTGGACCTTAAGTGTTTGAGTCGTGTGCTGCGCCTGTGGGAGGCGACCTTTAGTGGGGAAATTTGGGTGACTGTATTGGGCTGCTAATGCACGTTCCACTTTACGAGCTACCTGGCAAGCCTCCGTCCACGTGGGATGGTGGTGAAGTAGAACTTGAGCTTTGATGGCTTCTTTAAGACTGCTAATAAAACATTCCGTGTAGAACTCATCTATGAGACCCTTAGTGCGGAAAGCTAAGCCTTCAAAAGCATTGATATGTTCCTCCACTATACCATTCTATCGGAGCTTAGTGAGACGACCCAAATAAGAGTCTTCTTGTTCAAAGTGATCTCGAAGAGCTTTGGTAAATTGGGTCCAAGTCCTAAAATATCCATTGCAACGTTGATGCCATTCCCACCATTGCCACCGTTCATTGTCAAAGTACATGCTCCCCAACATAAGCTTAGTCGCATCATCTAGGATATGATTCAATTTGAAATACTGGTCCATTTGTGCTAGCCATGCTGCTGTGTGAGAACTGTCAAATTTATGCATATCCAACTTAGGAGGTCGCTGACTGGGTGGTGGATGGGTGTGCCAGACGTGAGGAGAGTGGCTAGATTCACCGTAAATGCCTTCAAGGCCATTATACCCCTCCTCGTGGGCTTGCTCCTTGCCGTTTGACCTCAAATCCTCCTTGTCTTCTCCTTGCAATTTCTGTAGCTGGAGACTCATTCATGTAAGTAGTTGGTTCATTTTATTCAGATTTATTTTGTCCAGCTGAGTGTGGATTTTGTTCACCGTTTCCTCCAGCTTGTCCATCCTATCATTGGCCATCGCTTGAGCTCTAGTTGCTACCATACACCGTTGTGATGAAAATTTGGGACCGCCAATTTTTTTTTTTGCACAATTAATTGGATGGTACCACCATGCTCACCTCGTCGTCCTGATTTTAATGGGCTATATATCCAATAAGCGTCCCGGAACATCTCAGACTTTTTTTTTTTTTTTTTTTTACTCCCAACGGAGTTTTACTCCTTCTTGATCAATACTGCAGTCGCCAAATCCTCAAAATGTCAATGCGGCCAAAAGTCATGCGACAATTATACCGTGGTATAGGAACCCTTCACAACGCCTCTGGTCTGGTGGATCTGAGAGATCTGAATGGCGGATCGAGTAGCGCTGGACGACTGAACTGACTGCTTCTGCAGATCTGATGAATCTAATAGATCGGAACTGGCTGATTGGGACCGATGTCTACTGCTACTGCACTCCTTTGCTCAAGCGGATCTGGAAGAGATGATGATTAAAAGGAAACTAGGGTCTTGAGGAGTGTCAGGTGCTACAGATCGCAATATACATAAGGGTCTGGCAATAGTACCTGGCCCAATGTTTCAGGGCTCTAACTAAGGAGGGTCGACCGTACCCATAGTCGTACCACCCGACTACCCTATCGTACGGGCGAGTAATCTCTCCGAGTGCTGTTCTCGATGTACTGTAGCCGCAAGACGGTGAGGTTTTCAGGGAGCCTATGGGGCTTCTGATATACCCAGAGGGTACGTGGAAGACAGTCCGTGCATGGTTCTGTCTAATGTGCTACTACTCGAAGGGGTACCCACAGGGGTTACAAGGGAGTCCAATAGACATGACCATCTCTTGTATTTCCTGCGTGCATGCCTCCCCAAATCCACAGATTTATGCGCTCAATGACAGATCCCGTGGTTTAAAGACGTAGGAACACGTCTCGAGCCAAAAAAAAAAAATTGCTACTAAATGGAGATCCCACAAGCCCTGGAAAGTGCTCTGATACCACTTGTTATGCTCTTTAACCTACAAATGATACCCAAATACAGAATATGCGAAGAAAAGAGACCCCGAACACAGAATATGCGAAGAAAAGATACCCAAAACACAGAATAACAATGATTTTATTATTCAGAGAGTAATGTTCACTTGCCTCTTCTAGGGGGCAACCTCCAATAGAGCAGAGCTCGATTACAAAATAAGACACGATGCTCCTCGCAGGGAGTTTCTATCCTTTATATATGACTCCTATGTGCAATACCATGGGCCAATACTGCGTATTACTAATACCATCTATCTAATACTACGGGCCCATTTGCAACTAACTGTGGTTCCGTTATTAATTGCGGATTAACCACTTACAATTATTAATATGGGCTTTATTGACTCTTGACTATGATGTGGTCCCATTACATAGATAAGGGGGTTATAGGGTGGGACCCTAACAGCAAGCTCTTCAAGGGACTACGAGGTAAGTACTTAAAATATATGAAAACTTGGATTAATATGTTGTTGTGTGAAAAATGGGTTATGCCATTACCTTGATGTTTGGAACTATGTGAAGCGGAAAACCCTTCAGAAGGAATGGAGAATCAGGCTCTGAATACATTCTGCTATTAGGATCCTCTTCTAGCGATGACGAAGGGACTATTCTAAATACACTACGAAGTGCACTGCAGATAGTAAGTCAGGTTATCCCAAGGATACCTCACCCATCCTCTCCACCTCCACCTCCACCTCTGCCGCATACACCTGCACCTTCACCTCCACCTCCACCTCCACATCAACCATTCAACATGGTGAACACAATGAAGATGTCAATCTTTAAAGGGGTAGGAAGAAAAGACCTTGAACAATTATGGTTTGTTGCAAATGTTGTGTGGATAGTGCAATAGATCATTGATGATAATATAAGAAAGCACAATTGGTCACATAGTTACAGGATAGGGCACTGACTTGGTATATTAAATTCTGTCAAGATAAACCTAGCGCAACATTGGTAGAGACTCAGTGAGCGTTGAACAATGAGTTTAAGAAGCCTAAGTCTTAGGCACAGTTTGTAAAAAAAATTAAGGAGATACAGCAAAAGGTAAATGAGTCCTTGTGGGATTTCGATCAGAGGCTAAAATTCTTGATCTGGCAGGATAATATGAAGATCACAGATGATCAACATAGGGACTAGTACATTACTTCGTTGTTGCCTCTTCTAAGATTACCATTATCACAACAAAAGATAGGAAATTCACAAGTAGAGGCTGTGGAAATTGTGATGAGTTTGGAAGCCTCACAAGTACATGATACAAATTTTGGAGTACAATAGATTCAGTCATAACTAGCGAGTTTGCACATGGAGCTGTAAAGCTTGAAAACAGGGAAGGAAGTTTACCTAGAGGTGCACGCTGAAGTCTGGTGTATAAAATGTAAAGACAAGGGACATGATAAGGATCATTGCCTTGTTTATTAGAATTATTTGATTGGAGGAGGTTCCATTCCTTTGAAACCTAAGAATATTCCCAGACCAAGTGTAGGAGTACCGTTATTGTGCGCTATCTTCCAGATAGCTAGGAAACATGCGAATTGTAATTTTCACCTCTTGCAAAAGTTTATTCAGACACCACAACAATTGTTTTGTACTTTTTGTAAATCAGTTGGACAAAATGAGTGAAACTGCTAAAGTTATGAACTGATGATGGAAAGGACCCTTACCTATCAAATGCAGGTGGAAAATCGACCTCAAGATCAGGGCGTGGGTGCAACACGCGGAGGATTTCAAGGCCGTGGAAGAGGAAGAGGAGGGAATGGTAGAGGTTGCAGACAAGTTATTTGTTATAACTGTGGTGAAGCTGGAAATTTTGCATGGGACTATCAGAACCCAATGCATCCATCTTGTCAATATTGCAGAAAATTTTCTTATGTGATAGAAGATTTCCTAGTGCTAATACTAAGATGCAAGAGAAAAGTATGCAACAACCTACGCAGAACATCCAAATGATGAGTGCGAAGCCTCACAAAGAGGATCATAGCATCAATATCATAACACATAGTGGTATGGCCATAGCAGAAGATAAGGGAAGGTAGCCAAAAATCAAAGGATGGGTGTGCAAGGTTGCTGAAAAGGAAGTCGTGTTTGACCTCAACCGAGCTAAAGAAACTTTTATGGAGGCCAAGAATAATTATGTTGAAGCTTCTACGTCACGGAGTCAAGATAAATCGACTGGAAAAAGTGAAGTACAGGACATGGATCCCTCACTATTAGCTACTTTTTTGAAAACTTGTATGAAGTTGTTGAGGGATAAGAAGGCAGTGGAAGGGCTCCAGGAGCTAATCGACAATTGTACAAGAAAAATTAAGATTCCTTCATAACAACGCGCTGTGAGGAAAATGGGTAAACATAAGAAGTGAATAGGGTGTGCGATGAGGTTGACCACACAAATTGGAGAATATGAATGGATCAAGTCATCCTGGATTTGGGTTCTGATGTGAACGTACTACCTAAATAGACATGGGAGAGGATGGGGATAGCTATGCTACAATTGTCTCCTATACAACTACACATGACTAGTCAACGGAAGATCATTCCTATGGGGAACCAATATGGGGTAACAATAGAAATTGAAGGAGCAAGTGCTCTAGCTGATTTTGAAGTAATTGAAATAGTGGATGACAATAATCCGTACCCTACGCTACTCAGAATTGATTGGGCCTTTGACATGGATGCAATAATTAATATGAAGAAGTGAAGGATGACATTTGAGAAGAAGGCGCTCAAGGTTATTATGCAATTGGATCCTACTGAGGGCATGTGCTACACTAAACCTATCAAGACTATGTGGAGGATGATGAATTGGATCAATCCCACTACAGATGGGAGGATCACGTGGGATAGACACAGCTTATGTACCTCAGATTTAGATGAAGAGCTCGAACACTAGCATAATAGATTGCATGAAGTCTCTATGCTATGGTGCAATATGATGACAAAATAATTGCAGTGCGTATCAACGAAGGTCAAGAACCTCCCACATTATGACGACTTAAATGATGTTAATTTATTTTTGGATGAGTTTGAAAGGGAGGTGCCACAAGAGCATCATTTCCATGCACTCGAGTTGGCACTGTGCACTATGCTTGCCCATTGCTAGGCTACGCATAAGGATAGCTTCGCTGACTGGAAGGAATATAAGTGAATGATGAAGCTAAGTTTTGGATATGCTAATACTTGAGTGACTAAAAAATACAATGGAAAGGATGATCCACATGAACACTTGGTGTGATGGACTAAAGCATTGGGTGAAGATCCATAATAGGAATGGATGCATATATTCCATCACACCTTAGATATTATTCCAATGAATTGTTACTTGGAAACATAGCTAGACCATGGGATAGCCAAATGGGATATCTTGAGAGAAAGTTTCTTGTTAACTTTCAGCTTTGAGGATGGGTTTGAGTGCATTGATGAAGCACCCCAAGAAATTATGTTCGTTATCTTTATAATGCCTAAATATTCAGTAGAATGGGTTCAACCGAACTGGAGTACCCAGCTGGGCCACGCACTGGAGTGTTGCAACATGACTACAGAAGAAGAAGAAGAAGAAGAGTGGAAAATAAAAATTTTGGAGACTGAAGGATAGCACGAGGTTGAAGGTCCTAAAGCAGTGAGCCCTAATATATCAAAACCTTTGAAGACTAGGCAAGTCAACATTGGGTCTGATGTGCAGCCTATGTTTGCAAAGATAAGCAATTATTGTGATGAAGATATAATTGATAAAGTTGTGGAACTATTGCGCGAATACCAGGACTTGTTTCCTACCAAGTTCTCGGACGTGAAAGGAATAGTAGGGGATCTAGGTATAATGAAGATCACCTTAAAGTTCGATGCGAAGACCGTGAAATAGAGACTTTACTATCTAAATCCAAAGTATAAGGAAAAGGTGCACAAAGAGCTAGACAAAATGCTGGAAGCTGGAATTAGTGAGTCAATAGAAGAATCTGATTGGGTGAGCCCTATGGTTGTTCAAGAGAAGAAAAAACAAGGTGAAATCAAGGTATGTGTAGATCTGAGAAATCTTAACAATGCATGTGTTCATGAACCATTTCCAACCTCATTTACAAATGAAGTTTTGGAGAATGTGGGAGGACAGGAAGCTTATTCATTCACTAATGGGTTCTTAGGGTACCATCAGATTAAGATCGCATCGGAGGATCAGAACAAGATAACCTTCACGACAGAGTGGGGATGCTTCCAATACATAGTGATGCTTTTCGGACAAGAAAATGCGCCTACAATCTTTTCAAGGGTTGTAATTGTAGCGTTCAAAGAATTCATCCATAAATTCTTAGAAGTGTATTTTGGTGACTGGACTATGTTTGGATTGGTAAAGTGCCACGTTGCAAGTCTATGCCTTATGTTGGATACTTGTCGAAGATACCAAATTTCTCTCAACTTGAAGAAATGTATCTTTTGCATACCTTATGGGATATTGCTAGGTCTTGTGGTATGCAATCAAGGACTAATGGTATACCCTATGAAGATAGCAATCATTGTCAATTTAGAAGCTCCAAAGAATGTAAAGTAGCTACGCGCAATGTTGGGCCACGACGACTACTATAGAAAGTTTATTAAGGCTTATGCACAAAAAATTGCACCAATGGAGTAATTACTGAAGAAGGACACAACTTTCTGTTGGGATGAAGAGTGTCAGTGTAGTCTGGATGTGTTAAAGGAAAAGATGGTGATTGTGCCCATTTTTTTGTTTCCAGACGGGAAGAAAGAATTTCATGTACATGTGAACACTTCTTATATTGCATTGGGTGTGGTATTGACCCAGCCAGGTGAAGGCGAGATAGATCACCCTATAGCCTTCATGACCAGGAAACTGTCAAAGGTCAATAAGAACTATTCAACTATAGAGCACGAAGGATTGGTGATGGTCTATGCAATGCAGAAGTTTGGACATTAATTATTAGGTGCACATTTCCAAATGTATATAGATTACTCTGCTCTCAAGTACCTGGTCAACAACCCTCTGTTGGGGTGAAGATCTATAGGTGGTTATTGTTATTTTAGGAATATGACTTTGAGATGATTGTGAAGCCTGAATGGTTGAATGTAGGACCGGATCATATATCCAGAATTGAGACAAACAAAGAACCTACTAATTTGGAGGAAGGGTTTTTGGATGTGTAACTCTTCATTGTACGCGTTGCAGATGATCATTTTGATGATATAATCCAGTTTTTGACAACTGGAACAACCCTGGAAGGATACTCTACAAAGCAGAAAAGGGAGTTGGTGGTCTACGCAACTGACTTTTTAATGATTGCAAGACACTTATATAATATGGCATTAATGAAATTCTACGCCGATATGTTATGGAGTTGGAATTATATAGCATCATTATTGAAGCACATGGAGGAGTGGTGGGAGGGCACTATGCGAATAGAGAAACCACGCAGAATATCCCATGCATAGGATTATGGTGGTCGATGATGCATAAGGATTATAAGTCATATTGTAGGGCATGTGATGCATGTCAGAGGATGGGAAAGCCATCATGAAAGGATGAATTTCCTTAAAATCCTCAGATTTCATTACAGGTGTTTGAGAAATGGGAGGTTAACTTTGTGGGTGCAATAAACCACCAGGGAAAAAGACGAGTGCACGACACATTGTTACTGCGACGGAGTATTTGACAATATGGGCAGAAGCACAACCAATGAAGGAATGTAGCAATGCAACAGCCGCAAAGTTCCTGTTTGAATATATCTTGACAAGGTTTGGGTTTCCTAAGACACTGGTGAGTGATAGGGGTACGCACTTTCTAAATGAAACTATTGCCGTGATGCTTGAAGAATTTCAAGTTTATCATTAAAAGAGTATGCCCTATCATCCTTAGGAAAATGGTACAATTGAAGCATTCAATAAAATTCTTGAAAACGTATTGATCTGTAAAGTGTACAGGAATGATTAGGATGTGTGCATACTAGTGGTCCTATGGGCATATAGGGCGACGTGTAAGAAATTAATAGGATAAAACCCGTTCAGGCTGGTCTATGGGATAGAGGCTATGATGCCCATGGAATATATTGTGCTGAGTTTGAAGGTTGTAGCATTGACTAATATGGTAGACTGTGACACTATGGAGGAGCACCTCACGTAGGTGACAAAATTAGAAGAAGATCGATTTCTAGCAGGATTTCACGAACATGTGCAAAAGGAGCACAAAAAGGCATGACCTCATAGACATATTAAAATGCACACCTTCAAGGTGAATGATTTGGTCTTACTTTATGATAGAAACTTCACAAATTTCCTTGGGAATTTTCAAATGCACTGGTTGGGACCGTATGTAGTCAAAGAAATTATATATCGTGGCACAGTTCAGTTGCGAAGTTGAATGGGGAATTCTTTCTGGGAAGAGTTAATGGAAGTCGACTGAAGTTATATCAAGGGGATCCTACCCCTGCACAATGACTACATGATGGAAGGACAACCTTAGTACTCTAGGAAGTTGTAAGGAAGTACGGGACTATAAACTACACTGCCCAAAGGTTAGGAAAACGAAGTAAGGGGGTTGTATGAAGGAGGTTAGAAGTGCGCTAGGAGGAGCTGAGCCAAGAGAGTTGCACCATGGAGGATGTTGCCACGCAGATGACTTTAAAAATAGCTGTTGGATGCACTATAGCTAATTGGACGGAGAAAATCTCTTTAGGGAGAGTGGGTAGGCTGCATTTATGGCACAAATCTTTGGAAAGCTGCTGCCAAATATGCATTTATGATAAAAAATTGGAGGGAATGGTCGGATTTGAATTTGAAATCACTTATAAATTTGGCATGCTCGCCTGCAGTAGAAAAATTTTCCTTCTTGAGATCACTTGTGAATTTTCTTGCTTTAAGTCTATGAACTAAGAAGATTGGGAGGAACTTATTTCATGATTAGAGTGTAGAAACTTTCCTGATTGGAGCCATAACATCATCCTTGAGTAAATGACTGATTCTACAAAAGCCATTTTCTCTAAAGCTGCAACTTTTGAGATTGCGTCAGCAAGGGAAACTACACCATTTGTGCCTACAGCACCGAGGTCACTTAGGCCTAAACCATCCACTATTAAGGAGAAATAGAAGAAACCACAGGCTGTTCTAGTGAGGCAATAACTAAGGAAGAACCCTACAGAGGTTCGACAAAAAGGAAAGATGGATAAGTCGAAACAGCCATACAAACCCCTGGATCTTGACTAAGAGGAGCTTTGCGAAGGGGTTGAAGACTTGGATATTAAGGAGGGAGAGCCTATCACTAGGATCTCGATGTATATCCCTCCACAGAAGGGCAAAGTGAAGGCACCCAAGGATCTTGAATCTGGCAAGTTTATGGCCTCTACATCACTATTATCGGAGAAAGTTCCATTTGAAGGTGCACTCTTAGGATGCATTCCCACACTCCAAATGGAGGATTGGATCTAGGTGATGATGATAAATTCCTGCATTGGGCAACAAACAAAGATTTGGTGAAGATATACTATGACGAGACCGGAGTCACGCGGTTGGAGCCTATGAAGTGGGTCGCGGGGGTTGAAAAGGTCAGGTTTCTAAATTTGCTATGTGTACTGCATTTTAGTAGAACCACTATCAACATGGTGTGCGTACGCTTATTGTTTACACTAGTTCATGACGGATGTCTTTGGGTGGGAGAGCCCATCCCCATCCCAAATATGTTGATCCACCACCAGGTTGCCTTACCAAGTGGTGGATCCCACAGAGAATTTTGGTGGCAAGAATAAAGAAAAACAACTCACAAATAGAATGAAGAACGAGTTTGACTTATTGAACAAGTCACGTGGATACTCTATTTGTTCCATCACACACAAGGCGGTGTAGTTTGTTGCTCATATTTTGGCTTGCAAGGTTATGAGAAAGTGTCACGTGGATGAGGTGCTAACGCCATTCATTTCATTGGCTGCACAATGTGCGAAGGGGGTGCAGTACAACCGAGCACAGTATCTCTAAAAAGAGTTTCTATTGAATTGTCGTGAAGCACAGGATGACGACAAGGCATTCCACTATGCCTTGCTGCTATTGTTAATTTCCCTAGTTGTGTGGAGATTTCTAGAAGATAGTCAGTTCCCTCCATAGGATGTCGAATTACCAGAGGCCACGAAGTTCACTTCATTATGGGCAACAAAGGATCTAGAGAGGGTCATGGAAACAAAGATATTCTGGGTGTTGGTTGAGATGGACCTCTGCATGATGATCAATCAGTGGCCAAGGCTGTCACCTACCCTGTTTGAGAAGTTGGAGGCCTACGTAGAGTTTAAACCAAATTTTCACAACGTATCCATTCACGTGAGGCAAGATCCTAAGAATCAATTTTCCATACCTAGTCATTGATGAAGATGTATAGGAAGTCGTGGAAAAATTTCCAGGTGAGTGGTGGCAGCCATCAGATCTCAGCATAGGAAAAATAAAGGTCGGGGAAAGTTCCTCTGCATAGGCCACAACATCATAGAAGAAAAAGGAAGTTGAGTAGGCTTCCAATCAAGAGAAAGTAGTGCAAAAAAAGAAAGAGGTTGAGCAGGTAGCAACCCAAGAAAAATAATCACAAAAAAAGAAGGAAGCTATTGCTAAGGAAACTTTTGACAAGGAGCAAGCCACGCAGGAGGCCACATTGGAGGTTGAGGTGTATGCTACTCAAAATATTGCGGATAAGGAAGGGTCCAAGGAAGAATGAGATGGTGGCAAGGAGCAGAGAAATCCATTTAAATTGCAGAAGCGGACAAGGGAGACCACTTTCAGGCCCAAAAAGAAACAAAAATCTAAGAAGCATGCACATGTGGATCCAATGGTCCTTGCTAAGGGGGACCTGGATGAGATAGGAGACAAGGACCATGACACAACGACAAATATGTGGACAAAATTTAAAAAATAGTACATGCAGACACTAGGGAATGTGCAAAAGGATCTACGTGACTTGCTAATTCAAACAGGTTAACTTCAAGCGAGTGTGGGATAAGCGAGTGGGATTCAAGCGAGCCTAAAGCAAGTGAGCACAAATGTGCTAGAAACATATAAGACTATGGGCCTCAGATTCATTCCATTACCAGAGGGATCATTGTGTTCTGTGGTAGTTGAAGCAAACACCCATCTTGGATAGATCAAGGATTTGGGTGTCAACTTAGCCACGTTTCCTATTCAGACCCTCCACGCGCTTCATCAGGGGGTATCAAATGAGCTCTTGATTAGGGAGCAATGCACACTATCATTTATCAGCAAGGTAACGATGAACACTGAGTAGATCTTCACCAAAAAAGGCTTAGGAGCTAATGGAAAAGGAAGAACTGGCCAGGCGAAGCCAGAGCTTGGAGGCAGCAATTACACAAGCATGTCAGACGCTGCCAGAAATTCACATTCTATAAGATGCAAAAACAACAACGAAGATTCAGAAATTGGCTGATGTAGTAAGAGAATCGAAGGATGAGGTTGGCCAAGTAACATTTGAATTCGAAATGAAGATCTCAGAGCTTGAATTGAAATTGCAGCCAAGCACTCCACCATAAGTCTGGGAGCAACGCAAAGAAGCTATCAGGGAGAGCATGGACACTTTAGATGCAACAACCACAGGTTGCACACTGATATTTGAGCAGGCAATGGAATTATGTACGAATTTGCAGGAGGAACTAAACCTACAAAGACTTGGCACATATATCGGGGAGATGCAGTAGAAGTTCAATGAACTCAGGATGACTATGCACACTTTGGTGCTAGTCCAGTGCTTAGCTTGATTGCAAGAAGGAAAACAACTACAAACACAAATTGAAGAGATGCAAAAAAAATAGGTCGTCCTAACTACCAGAATACAACCTTGGACAGAGGAAGCAAGCTAGCTTACTTTTTCAGTCCAAGAGAGGTTGACGACACTCCAGAAAACACAATGGATGATGTGCCTCATGATGAAAGGCCTGACTACATAAAAGTTGGTAGAGAAAGTGTAGTAGGCCACAGTGCAGGGTATTGCTAACATACAGGTGTTGAAGGTGGAGTTTAGTGACCTCTGCAACAAGATAGATGCACCAGCTAAGTGACTCGAGAGCAAGTCACCCAATTTATGTTGGGGGCCTATTGGGAAGGGGTCCCTGGGGTGAATTGAGTCAATCTTGAGTAAATTTTGTAGTTTCTTTTTGTAACAAATGTAAAGTATCCGTGAAATGTGGAAGCAGAGCGCAAAGCTAGTAGAAGTCAAAGGGGCTTTAGTCCCTTAGTTGGGTAGGTGATAGAGATTTTTTGAGACCCTCCCATGGTCTGCGGACCACTGTATTGTAAAGAAAATGCTATAAATAGATGATTCATAGTGAGTCTAAGTAGCAATCAGTTAGTGAAGAATCATTGTAAGGGAAAGGTACCAAGGCAGGAAATGTCTGTTTCCTATACTTAGGCGAAAGGGGAAGGCTCTTGTTGTTGAGTGCATGGAGACCTTGGTAAATCTGCAAGTCGAGTGCACAGGCCCTTGCAACTGAGTGCGCAGGGACAAGAAGTCTGTAATTGAATGTTTCTACTTAATAAAGACTGCTTTGAGACGATTCTGATGCATATATCCCTTGTTATTTACTTATGCTAAAGTTTATGTATCTTCACTCTGTGATATGTTTAAGTGAATTAATGCTTATTTATTGCGTGAAACTGGTATATTTGTAATATTTATGCTTGATAAGTACAATTAACTACCTTCGCGAAGGTCTAAAAGTCATTTAGATAGATTTGTAGTAGTTGTCTGTTCGGAAGGATTAGAGCTGCGCTAAGATAGATCTAAGCCATAGAAACTTCAGGAACACATCACACAGGCCTCTAGATGCAAAAACCTAGTTCTAGCATCCCCCAATACTGCTTCAGGTGAGACTATAGCTTGCACTATGCCAGTCGTTGCCGAAAGGACCAGTAGTTAGGGTTTTGTTGGTTGGTGCAGTTAAAGATGAACCTAGGTCATGCCCCACCAAGCGAACATTTTGGCATTTTCTAGTTTTAAAAAATTCAAAATTTATCAAATGGAAGTCAAATTTGCTTTTCTCAATGGAGAGCAACAAGAGTAAGTTTATTTTGAGCATCCAGAAGGTTTTTAGTTGACATAGAAACCATACTATGTTTGCATACTTAAGAATGCATTGTATAGCCCAAGGAAAACCCCTAGGGCTTGGTATTCAAATCTAGAAATCTACCTACTCAAGTGTGGATTTAAAAGAGGAGAAACTAACAACAATCTCTATGTCAAAGAAAAGGACATCAAACTAATTCTGGTAGTTGTATATTGTTGGGTGTGTTTTTTTACCTATTTTCTGCAGATTCTTTCCCTTGTTTTGACCTTTCTATCCTCCAAGCCTGTGCCCTTATATGAACAAACTCTCTGTTTTCTTACCATTTTAATCCATTTTACTCTCATGTTACTTTGTTGTATTTTATCGAATAATACAAGGCTTTATTCCTTTTTGTGGCTAACTAGGAGAGCATTGAAGGTGTATTTTGGGAAGTTCATATTTTTTAGGGATTAGCTCGTGCAAATGAAGCTATGAAGCAGACAGGAAACAAAGATTAACTACAAGAAAGGGTGGAATGGTTTGTGGTTACACCGTGAGTGTTGTTATAGACCACTGCTATATACTAGGTGTTGTTACAGGTAGTTTCTATTACAGATTTTTGTTACACATCAAATGTTGTTACATCTCGGGTGGATCCACCATCACATCAACAGTGTTGTCATCATTTACACCATGTCATCCCGAACCACCATTTTCTCAATGTTGTTGCACTGAAGCTGGAAATGTGGGTACTATTCCGCATAACAACTGCCAACATTAGGATTGTTTATTTGTGAAGCAACAAGACACAAGCAGTTGCAGCTGATCTATATTTATTTAGTAATAAGTTATAACTTCTTTATTTTTTATCAGCATGAGAATCAAGAGATTCTCATGATTGATCTACTTTCTAATTTTTGGGTTGTAATAATTATAAAAGACTCGACATTTTATGTATTAGGGGACGACATATAGAAAAGTGTTGTTACTCTATTTCTGTAATCCTAAACTTATTCAATATCAATTGGCATGGTGATGTTGTTACTTTCCAACTAATTCGTTAATCTCTTTTTGTGTTCTTCCTGCGCCATGCTGAGGAGGAAGGGCCTTCCTCTTTGGCAGGGATTGCAGTGACTAGGTAGTGTACATTTCAGTTTAGTTCATTGATTTATGGTTTCTCATTGTTGTTGTACAAATCATGGATTGCATTCGTTGTTTTTTCTATTTATCTTATGTTGTTACATAGAGTTAAACAACAGAATTATAGTAACCAGCTGGAATAGATGTTAGTTCTTGTGTGGCGCACCCTTACTTCAATAGCTACGAGTTGTGATTTAATCATGTAGAGTGTTTGTATCTACACGCGTGGTTTGATTCAACAATTTAGATCAGCAACATCTTTTACATCTTTTCTACACTTTCTTATGCTTGGCTAGAGTGTATCGGCACAGACAGTGCGAGCTCTATTGAAACAGAAAGACGTACCTTGGGTTGACAATTAATGTTGGAGTCTGAGTCAATTAAGGTTGATTAAAACAACACTACATTTTCCTGCCACTATCGGGGATGGAAATTTGACGATACAATCAACCAAGTTGTTTGTTTGATATAGAGTGCTCATAGTCCATAGTTGTTGGGCGGTAAGACAAGAGGTAAGAACTTGTGCATCTCTCTAACATACCTAGGTGGGATCACCATTGTGATCAATAGAACACTTAGGAAATTTTGATGCTTTGATTAGTGCATATTTAGCTCTTCGGTCGCTTGGTGGTAAGACGAGAGGTAAGAACCTACGCATCGTTCTAACGTACCTAGGCAGGCTCACCACTGTTGAAGACTGAGGCACTTAGAGTGTGATTTAATACACATAGGGTCCATGTGTGCATTTGTAGGACTTATAGAGACATTGAAATCACCCACACTCTTATAAGTTACGGGAACAATGGGTCGTAAAAAGGAAACGGAGGGTGAAGATTTGGGAAGGAAGACATTTATCCAAGAATTAATATCTAAGGTGGAAAAGGAACAATCCAACTCTTAAACGAATGCAAGGGAAATAGGGCCACAGAAGGTTGTTACTCCCATAGCGAAAGTAGAAACCTCCAATCCCTCCATCTCGGGACCATATCATTCTAAGGCTAGCACTCATACCCCCAAGATCAAGGATTTTATTTTTGAGCAAGAAGGGGAAGTTAGTAGCTATAATTTGAGGACAGAGGGTCAAGAGGAAACCGAGGGGGAACATTAGACACCTGAGGTGGAAAAGCACCTGTTGACTTATCAATATCTGATACAGTTAGTGCGGTGAAACATCCAACCCCAGTGGTATTTGAGGCATTAATCACACCTGTAGGGCCATCACAAACACAACTTGAAGAAATTCTGCTACAGGAAGGGTTAGAAGAATTCATCATGGGACACAACAATGATAAAAATGCTAAAACATACACCACTACCACCACCTTTGAGTTCCCAATCGGGAATATCAGAGGTGAAGCTCCTATGAAAAAAATTCCTCTATCATCCTTACCATCCTTTCAGGGGATGACTGTGGAAGATCCAGATACATTTATGTTTGAGTTTGATGTTCTATGTAGAAGTTATGATTATATAGCATATGCTCAGAAACTAAAGCTATTTCCTACTACTTTAAAAGAAGCAGCCTTGAGATGGTTCATGGGATTAGGTCCCGCTTCCATTTCAACATGGAATGCTATGAAGGAGACGTTCTTGTCAAAGTACCAGGACTATTGTATGACCAAGGACTTAAGGGAAGAGATATTTAGAATGACACAGAAGGAGGAAGAAAGCTTGGAAGATTATGTGGAACGGTTCCACTAGAATTTGCAAAGGTCTAAACACAATGATTTAGACCCAGAAATCTTGAAGACTATATTCATCAGAGAAATGAGGGATGATTGCCTTGACACCATGAACCTATTAGGAAAATGGGATATATCATAAGAGCCATTCACTGAAATTATAAATATCTACCTACGACGCTCTCGAGGATCGCCTAAAGGAAGAAGTAAAATTAAGGATGCCTCTGTTTGCACACAAAAAACTGTGGGTGGAGGAGTAACTAGAGCGGAGATCAAAAGTTTGTTCGAAAACTTCAATATCGATATCCTCAGTACTCTCTCGGCCCAAATAAAAACAACACAGATCAAAAAGACACAAGCAGAAGCTAATACACATCTAGCCATGTTATGTTTGACTTGTCGGAAGAAACATCCTCACAAGGAATGCAAATTGAATAGCATCATCTTGTGTAACATCTACGAGCTGGAGAATTCGATAGAGAAGTTCCCGAAGATTCCTAGACTAAAGGCAGTACTTAGAGAATCAAGTGAAGAGGTGAAGTCCTCTTACTTCATTGCACCAAGGAGGCCATGGCAACCGTGACCTCGAGGTATGTCTCAAGAATTTTCCTCTTTCAATTCGTGGAACAATGCATATAATAACCAACCATATCCATGGCAATATTCTGCCCCTCCTTCAGCTCAATTCCCTTCACCCTGGAACCAATGGTCTCCATCTCCTCCTGTTCAATATCCTCAATCCAAAACATTCCCTTGGAACTATAACTAGAGAGGAAATACCCAGAATTCAGCTCTACCTACACCACCCATGCAACAACAACTACAGTTACCTCCTTTCCAAGCCCTTGCTCCTTCGCCACCTATGCAACCCCAATTACCTATGCAACTTAACCCAAACCCAAATAATAAAGAAGATCGGGGCATAGAGGCTCCTACAACCTTCCAGGCCTACTTTATTACCCCCATGGAACTTAATGAAATACAATTGCGATCGGGCACAGTAATTAACCCCAGTCACTCCCCTATCATTACAGAGGAGGACTATGAACCATCCAGAGGAGAAGTCAGACGCTCTGAGGCGACTACTGCATTTACAATAGCTAATACAGAGGAATTTGTTACTGTGAACCATCCAGAGGAGAAGTCAGATGCTCTAAGGTGGCTACTGCATCTACAACAACTAATACAGAGGAAGTTCTTACATCTATAACAACGGACCCACGAAGAACTGTTACATCTATAACAGCTAATTCAGGGAAGGCTGATACACCTGTAACAACAGATTCAATTGTTGTTATGCAAGACCCCCCGTACCCTCAGAGACTATTCAAACCTAGGATGACTTCACAGCCTGAATCTAATTTCCTTAGGGATTTACAAAATTTGTATGTGTTAATTCCTTTGCTACAAGCCCTTAAAGAAGTACCCATCTATGCCAATATAGTGAGATATTTGTGCATCAATAAGCCCAGGAGGAAGCCTAAAGACCTTGCCACCATACATATGATGAGAAAGTTATATGAATTAATTTATGCTCATCGTCTCCTTACTAAGTACCATGATCCAGGAAATCCCGCACACCATCTACATTAATGATCAATCCATAGCCAATGCATTGATTGATCTGGGGGCTGCCATTAATGTAATGATGAAAGATCTCTTTATCCCTCTCAGGCTACAGGGATGCAAACACACTCCTACTGTGCTGGAATTGGTAGACAGGTCCTGTGTTAAACCCGAGGGGATGTTAGAAGATGTACTGATTACGATAGCTTCCTGGAGATACTCAGCTGATTTCCTTTTCCTACAGCTAGGGAGGAATCCTTTGATCTTAGGGAGGCCTTTGCTAGCCACTTCAGACGCATTCATAGGCTGCAGGATGGGATCCATGGTAATCTCAGATGGCTAGGCAACCCATAACCTTAATCTTTATCCCCCAAACTAAATTGTGGATGTGTACAACCCTTGGTGGGATGAGTTTGAGCTTCAGTCAGATGTTTCCCTACCACTCCTCACTATGGGGAAAGCTCAGTATTTCAAAGATGAGACATAATATTATGTTATTAATAGTTTTATTAGTAATTCACTTTCTATTGCTTCTATTAAAAATGCAAAAGAGGAGGAAGAGGTGGAAGACATAGATTTTGAGCAAATGAAAACTACTCCAAATACTGCTAGCAGCCCAATTGAGATTGAATCTGAAATTTTTTTTAATGTTAATCCCAATTTGAGTGCTGAACAGAATCAAAGGCTGTTACAACTATTATAAAAGTATAAAAAGGCATTTGCATGGGATTATATGGATATGAAAGGGATCCACCCTAACCTATGCACTCAGCGTATTTATTTGAAGGATGGTTGCAAACCAGTCAGATAGCCACAATGCCACATGAACCCTGCACTAAAGGAAGTGGTGAAAGAAGAACTAAAAAACCTCATGAGTGCTAATTTTATTTATCCAATATCTGACAGTTAGTGGGTGTCACTGCTTGTCATCGTTCCTAAAAAAAATGGCAAGTGGAGAGTTTGTGTTGATTATAGAGAACTCAACAAGGCCACTCAGAAGGACTATTTTCCATTACCATTTATAGATTAGGTCCTTGATACTCTCTCTGGAAAGAAATACTTTTCATTTTTGGATGGATTTAGTGGCTACAATTAGATACAAATTGCCTCGGAAGTCCAGGATAAAACGACCTTTACTCGCTCTTGGGGAACATACGCATACAAAGTGCTAGCTTTTGGGCTCTGTAATGCACCAGCAACATTTCAAAGGGAAATACTGGGAATTTTTCCTGACTTATTGAATGACTGTCTGGAACTCTTCATGGACGACTTCACACCTTATGGAGATGATTTTGAAACAACATTAGTCAGTCTGGAAAAAGTGTTAGAGCAGTGCATACAAACTAATGTTTCCTTGAGCACTGAAAAATGTCACATGATGATGATTGAAGGGATCGTGCTTGGACATTACATTTCTGTTGACAGAATCAAGGTAGACCCTACAAAAATAGAGGTAATTCTAAGAATTTCCACCCCCAAAACGTAGAAATAGGTATGTAGTTTCTTGGGGCATGCAGGGTATTACAGAATATTTAGAGATTTTTTTTCAAGAATTGCATCGCCATTATATTCCTTGCTCGTGAAGGATGTTGATTTCTTGTGGACAAGGAAGTGTGAGTAGGCATTCTTAAAGATGAAATGTTGTGTATCAGAAGCTTCGGTCTTGCGAGGACCTAATTGGGAACTATTGTTTCACATAGCCACAGATGCATCGGATATTGTTGTAGGTGTTGTTTTGGGCCGACTAGAGGATAAGAAACCTTACGCTATTTACTACATAAGTAAAAATCTAACTCTAGTTGAGCTCAACTAAACAATGACTAAGAAGGAGTTCTTAGCAATTGTGCACGCCATCAATAAATTCGGGAATTACATCACCAGATATCAAGTATTTGTACACACTGACCATTTTTCCATTCATTTTTTAATGAATAAGCCAATTACAAATGGTAGGATTACACATTGGTTATTGTTGTTATGATATCACTATTGTAGATAAGCCTAGAAAAGACAATGTAGTAGCTAACTTTCTTTCTAGGCTAACTATTAATGATAGTTGCACTCCTACTAAAGATTCTTTCCCTGATGAATATATTTTTTCTATTTCTACTAACTCACCTTGGTATGCAGATAAAGCCAATTATCTTGTTGTAGGGAAGTTTCCCCAATATTTATCCTCCAAGGAGAAAAAGAAAATCATACAACAAAGTGCTACATATACCTAGATATATGGGAACCTCTATCACACTGGACCTAATTTCCAGATCAGATGTTGTATTAGAGAGGACGAGGTCTTTGATATCCTCAAATCCTACCATGAGGAACCTTGTGGAGGACACTTCGCAGAAAAACGGATAAGATACAAAGTCCTTTTAACAGGGTACTACTAGCCGACAATATTTCACAATGCCAAGAAGATTATGAAGGGTTGTGACAATTGTCAAAGGATGGGCCAACCACTGTAATCAGATGGGATGTCGTTACAGCCCCATATCATCATAGAACCTTTTGAGAAGTGGGCTCTAGATTTTGTAGGACCAATCAATCCTTCATCTAAATAGAGATCATACATCTTGGTCGGTACTGACTATGTGACAAATGGGTCGAGGCAAAGGCACTAACCAAAGCCATGGAGCAGGTTGTCTCAGAATTTCTGTTTGAAGACATCTTCGTCCAGTTTGGCATATCCAGAGAGATAGTCATAGATGGAAGACCGTAGTTCACATCTCATAAGATCAGGGAGTTGGTTGAAAAATATAAAATCCATCATAGAATCACAATGCCCTACCATCCATAGGTGAATGTCCAGGTAGAAAGTGCTAATAAATTCATTGAGGGAATCCTTACTAAGACTGTGGCCAGTCATCGAAGAAATTGGGCTAAAAAAACTTCTAGAAGTGTTATGGGCATACAGGACTACATGGAGGAACACCATTGGATTCTCACCATATGAACTTGTGCATGGAAAGAACCCTTTATTCCCTATTGAATTTGAAATAAAAACACTATGGACAACATTGCGGATCAATTTGGATTTGGCTACAGCATAAAGGCAGAGATTAAACCAGCTCAATGAATTGGAGGAGAAACGGTTGGTTGTTATCCAATAAACAGAGATTATCCAGCAACAGAGTGGCATGATAGATTTATAAAGAAGAAGCAGTTCCAGAAAGGAGATTGGGCTCTCTTATATGGCTCAAGGTTTAAAGACTTCAAGGGTAAGCTTTGCACCAGATGGCTAGGTCCTTACGAGGTAGATGCAGTCTTTGACAATGGGACTGTAAATTTGGTAACCATTGACAGTGCAAAGACATCATTACTTGAAAATGGGCACTATATTTAGTTGTATCACAAACCTACTTCAAAGGATTCATTTGTCAACATTGTCACAAATTCGGATCTACAGATTACGGGAACAGGGTAAAGCTCCTTTGTGTTGCAAAAATTTTGATTTTTCCAATAAGTGTAGAAGCTGAAAACCACCTGGTGGCGGCTGTTACACCGTCAAAATAATAATAATAATAACAACAACAACAACAACAACAACAACAACAACAATAATCTGGTTGTGAAAACCTTTCTCAGGCATAGACAAACATTTTTGTAGCAATTGAAAACCACTTGTGATAAGCATTGTTAAATGATATTTTGTTCTTTATTTTTTTGAAGATATTAAATTAATATACATCAGTCATCTTGGTTGTTACACCTATAACAGTCGATGAATTTTTAGGAATAAAACAAGATATTCTATTATAATAAACAACAAAACATCACCTTGAGCCTCATCATCTGATTTAAGTTCGCACATCTCGCTACCCGAGGATGATTCGAAGTCGCGCCACTCATTACTTCATTCCACGTCACCCAAGTACGTCATCAAAAAAGTAATAATGAATTCGTTTTATTTTGTAATTATGGCAACTTAACATGACTATTGATGGCTATCATAATTAAGCTGGGGGGGAACGAATCACATCGCGACATGACCATCACATGATTTGTAATTATTTGAAAAATCTAGTAATTGAGGCATGTGACCTAGTAGTTATCATTATTTAATGCAAAATCATACCAAAACGGGTAAGGGCACCATTAACGAGACCTCCCCATGACTCACCATTCAGGAAAAATTCATTAAGCAGTATGAACTATGCATGCCAAATCTTAATCTAAAATCTTCACCTATGCCACCCTGCCACCCTACCATTTACCCCTGTTGGGAGCGTTAAATCTCCATTCAGAGTGTTTGGAGAGGAGGAAGATAACAGTACAGGCTTAAACAACTAGAGTGTGTGCTGGAGGGAAGGATAAGCAGGTGAAACAATACTAAATTACACAGGCAAAGGGAGGAGCAGCAATACGACATGAGCCAAGGTCCTAGAAGCCCTCGAAGTTTCCCTGAAGCATGTGAGGTTTTCAAAGATGTAGGATGGTTCGAATTCTTCTAGAGATTGGAAGGATCGTATAATGGTGTAGCCATGGAATTTGTAAAGACCTTGGAGAGAAACCAAACGGAATATAGAGGATTGAAATTGGAGGTCACGGAAGAAGTTATTACCAGAGTAATAGGATTTCCAGCAAAAGAAAACAAGTCGTTGGTTAAGCAAGGCAGGGGAATTGATAGGATGTTACTCCGCCAGCCATGGGTGGATGTTTCTCTCTTCCTCATTAAGTACATTACTTGCCAGGGAAGGGAAACAATTGTGTTTAATTCCCATTTCCAATTGCTGAACCATCTCCGCCATTAGCAGCTGATCAACCTTCCTTATTTCTTGCTGGGCAATATTAGGCACATGGCTGCAGTTGTGAAAACAACTGCACATCTAGAAACATGTGTTACGAATCATGGCCTCAATAAACTCATTGTGCTAGATGCCTTGATCCAACAGGGCAAGAATTGGGAAAAATTCATGTGGAAAAGACCCAGGACCACTCGCAAAAGGAAAACAGAGACAGCTAGGGAAAATACAAAAGTGACAAAGGAGCAACCCCAGTCCTTGACAGTGAGGGTTGGCATGAAGTCAGTTGATAAACCAATTGGCGACAGAAGGCCGAAGTAGAGAATAAGGGTTAGTGGGCACCCAAAGTCCCCATCCATGTCGAGAAAGGACAAAGAAGCAGTCGAGCCGAAGGACGAGGAGCAAGCTCAGCCACAAAAAACCTCCTTCACCTTGTAAGAGAAAAACCCAGTTTTTGTTGTCGAAAATTGACATTTTAGAAAAATACATTAAAGAATTGAGGGAACAACTAGCAGTAGGAAAGTCACAGCCAAGATCCCAGAGGCTGGATACTCTGGCAAAGGTTATGGACAGGGCCAGAAGGAGAGAAATCCTGGGCACTGTGTGCATAGCCTATGCTAAGAAGTTGGTGGAAGTCGGATTCAAAGTCTGTGCAGTAGACACTACCTCGAGGGTGATTCAAACTGAAAACTAGGAAGTTGTTACACCAAAACTTGTCGAGGACATTGCTGATACACAAAAACCATCAATCGAGATAGCACAATCCATAGGGAGTGATCAAGTAATGGATACACAAGAAACCTTGGCTGACACTGTTGTTTCACCAAGAAAAGTAGTGGAGGAGGAAATTAGCCAAGAGGAGGAAGAGAAAGATAATATCCATGAGCCAATGGTCACTGTTGCTGTTACACAAGACCCAACAGTAGAGACTGAGGCTGGTCTGAAGGAAAACGATGAACTGAAGCCTACGGATATTACTGCTACCACATAAGAACCAACACTAAAAATGGAAGTTGACAAGGAAAATAAAGAAACTATGATAAAACACACTGACGAAGCTTCTATTACACAAGAAACAACAACCAAGGTGGGATAGTTTTTCCCTCAGGAAGCTGCTACACCTTTAATTGATGATGCATGTGGGTGAATGTCGGGTCCTGTTGAAGGATGGCATTCCGCGAAATTGTTGATATTGGCATAGCTACAAAACTGGAAGCAGCTGGAACTCTCTCTACAAGAGGGAGTGATTCCACTCCACACGCACAAGAGAATAATGGGTTCCCTGAGAGAAAAATGGTTAAAAGAAGAATGGAAAAGAGAAGAGGAGGCACGGAGGCATAAAGTAATTATGAAGAAAAAGGATGAACAACTACATCAGCTGCATTGGGAGGTCTCCGACCTAACTTTTGATAAGACCAAACTCCATGACCTTGCTCTAAACCTGCTAGCATGAAGGCTGCCATCCCCGTCATACCCTGTGTTCCTGTGGGAAGTTACTACTTATTCAAGCTAAGGGTAGTTTGTGAGAACATGTCCTATATGGGTTCTTTAACCTGCACTTTCTTGGAAAATTTTTGTTAATATGATTTTGATGATCAGAATTTGTTGTGCGATCTATTCTTGCACAATATGATGTGCGAACATGTGAGCACGAGGATGGTGGAGAGTGTCATTTCTTTCATGGGAGACTTGTAGTTGTGGGTATTCCTCTCATTTATGAGGAATCATATTGAGTGGCAACTGGTCAAGAAAACAATCAAGACCAATGAGGAAAAGACGACATTGTGGGTTAGGGCTGAACCAGGAATGGCTTACAAACTCTAGCGAGAGTTCAGACGGTTCCTGAGCAATCCGGAAATTAGAGATCAATCAGCCATTTACAGAAGGAGAATCATGAGGATTTGCCTCAACTTGTTTGCAAACATGAGGAGCTAAGCACTAGTCAGATGTCTCAAGTGCACTGAGGCCTGTAGTGCATAATTGCAGGAAGGAGACCATTTTTAGTACAAGAACTTTGTGGCTGTTGTTACATGGGTGCCAAAATATGCTCAGATTGTGCTGACATTAGGGGCATTCTGGATTGGCCTTAGGTTCAAATTTCCTTTGATTTGGTTGCCATTGGAGGAGTATTAGCCTGATTATCGGTTATGTGATTATGAAAAGGAATCTTGGCCATGTGAGTTAATGGCCGATCAAGGGTTTAGAGCTTTAAGCGATGATACTGTTGGTGCCTATAATTTCACAGATTTCCACTGGGGAAACAATAGAAGGAACTGAGATTCTGCATGGGGACATGCAGTTGCTTCAGTTGGGGGGAGATGTTGGGTGTGTTTTTTTACCTATTTTCTGCACATTCTTGCCCTTTTTTTGACCTTTCTGTCCTCCAATATTGTGCCCTTATATGACCAAACTCTCTGTTTTCTTACCTTTTTAATCCATTTTACTGTCATGTTAATTTGTTGTATTTTACCGAATAATACGAGGCTTTATTCCTTTTTGTGTCTAACTAGGAGAGAATTGAAGGAGTATTCTGTGAAGTTCATATTTTTCAAGTATTGGCTTGCGTGAATGAAGCTATGAAGAAGACATGCAGTAAAGATTAATTGTAGGAAAGGGTGGAATGGTTCGTGGTTACACCCTGAGTGCTATTACAGGCTGTTGTTATATACTAGGTGCAGTTACAGGTTGTTGTTGTTACAAGTTGTTGTTATTACAGATTTTTGTTACACATCAGATGTTGTTTCACCTCAGGTGGATCCACCATCACATCAACAGTGTTTTCGTCAGTTATGTTACATCATCTTGAACCACCATTTGCTCAATGCTGTTGCACCGAAGCTAGAAATGTGGGTACTATTCCACATAACAACTATCAGCAGTAGGATTGTTTATTTTTGAAGCAACAAGACGCAAGCAATTGCAACTGATGTATATTTATTTAGTAATAAGTTGTAACTTCTTTATTTTTTATCAACATGAGAATCGAGAGATTCTCATGACTGATCTTCTTTCTAATTTTTGGGTTGTAATAATTATAAAAGACTCGATCTTTTATGTATTAGCAGACGACATATAGAAAAGTATTGTTACTCAGTTTCTGTAATCCTGAACTTATTCAATATCAATTGGCATAATGATGTTGTTACTTTCCAACTGATTTGTTAATCACTTTTTGTGTTCTTCATGCGCCCTGCTGAGGAGGAAGGGTCCTCCTCTTTGGCAGGGATTGCAGTGATTAGGTAGTGTACATTTTAGTTTAGTTCGTTGATTTATGTTTTCTCATTGTTGTTGTACAAATCGTGGATTGCATTCACTATTTTTTCTATTTATCTTATGCTATTACACAGAGTTAAACAACAGAGTAATAGTAATCAACTAGAATAGAAGTTACTTCTTATGTGGCGTGCCCTTACTTCAATAGTTGTGAGTTGTGATTTAATTATGTAAAGTGTTTTTGTATCTACGCGCATGGTTTGATTCAAAAAATTATATCAATGACATCTTCTACAATGTTGGGTCCCTATAATACTAGTGATTACCCCATTAATATTGTAATTGCATCCCTTATTAATATTGTTGCGCCCCTATTATTCCCATATTGTTATTACTGTGCCCCATAGAATCCCTCTATTGTTATTTTTGTGGCTTTATATTATTATTGTTAGGTCGGCTGGGTTATATTGTGACTCCTTAGACTCCTATATATAGAAAGGAGGTTTTGTCATTTGAATCATCGAAGAATTGTTCATTTATGTAATGTAAATGAGGTTTCCCCCTCGAAGAGGCTGAATTCTAAGGCATTGATCTATTTTTTCTATCTTTTCTTGAGTTGGTTTCATAATATTTGGTATTAGAGGTTTGGATTCTGGGGTTTCACTGCTCCAAACAAGTCATCATGGCATTTTCGCTATAACTTATTTTCTACGATGTTTTAGAAGCTAAGAAAAACCCATTTGAGAAGAAATCGCGCTGAATCTCGGGTCTGAATTTCAAAGCCGTTCGCACTATATTTGCGGAGATATGATCTGAGGAAGTCGGTCTTCTTGCAAACTCCTGAATTTCATTCTAAATAGGTGATTGAAATTTCGTAAGAAGGTACAGAAAGAGGACGGACTGTAGTTTCTTGTATATATTTTTCAGAGCCAAAGGTCGAAACAATGACTCGTGGCACGTCGTACAAGTTCGCTCTTCTGAACTAGTCTATAATCATGTCACTGTGGGAGATTTTGCATAACTCTTCCTTGGAGAATCCAATTTGGATCATATTGGTAGCATTGGAAATAGGGCACAGAGGGCTACTGTAGGTCGTAATTTCAGAATTGGATGATTTGAAAGTACAGAGATACATCAAAGGCAATATCGAGCACCTACAAAGTGAAAAAAGGTGTGTAGATTCTTTTAAAGTTTTGCTTAAGATTGGTTTGAAAATTTATCTTGAAGGAATTCAAAGGGCATAGTAGAGCATTATTATCGGTAACGGTGCCCCGAGGAAAGAAAATGCAAACACCTAGTAAGGAACCTAAAAGCCCTAGCATGACTCATGAAGAAGAGGAAGAAATGCTACATGATATATCAAAAGTACAAGAACAAGTGCAACAAATGTCACGCTCACAAAAGCTCACAGAAGCTAAGATAAATGGCATGGAATCTAAGATAAAGGGCATGGAAGCTAAGATGGATGATTTGAAGATAGATTTGAAGAGAGACATGGCAGATTTGAAGACAGATTTGAAAGACAGACATGGTAGATTTGAAGACATATTTGATACATTTTCTACAAGAAATACTTACTAATGGTGAAAAGGTTGTAAAGGAAACTCATGATGCGAACAAAAGAAATGTTAATCATGATTTCATAGACTCTAATGTTGGATCGAAGACCCACCATATTCCAAAAATCGATA
>APFE031540467.1:11839-52597 GCA_000404065.3 Pinus taeda | reverse complement strand
GATACCACCTGTAAGGACTCTGGACACCACATATCTCCACAATGTATGATATTGTCCACTTTGGGCCTAAGCCCTCATGGATTTGCTTTTGGACTTACCCCAAAAGGCCTCATACCAATGGAGATATTTGTCCATCCTTATATACCCATGATCCTCCCCACTTCTAGTCAACGTGGGACTTTGGTCGTATACCTAACAGTTTGAGAAAGTTTGTGGCTCATGGTTTGGAAGGGAATTTGGTTTGCAGCTACTTGAGAATGGAAAGGGTCAAAACCACAACATAGTCAAAAGTTGGTTCATGGCTCTCCTGACAAAGATTGCAATCATGTTTAGTGGTTCAACAAGGCTTATGGTTTACTCATGCAAACTCAAGTTAGAGTGTGCGGTCTGCTGAGATGATCCAACATCAAAATTTCTTGATTTTTCAGCGCATTCAACATTTTTGTTAGTCTCATGGGCATGGGGATTTTTATTTTTGTTAGCAGTAATGATATAGCTATAAGTATCTAGTTTAGTAATTGGAAAAATATGGGTAAAGCCAACTTCTAGACAGTGGCAATGGTGAATCATAATACTTGTAATCTTAAACTATTAAACTTATGCTACTCATATAGTTTCTCAATGGGAAAACTAGTAGCACGGGTATCTTCTTATAATTCCTTTTTGAGATAGTGAAGATTCCAATTAAAAAAAAAAATTATTACATCTAAGAACCTATGTTTCTTATAAAATCATCCCAATATGGCTTACACTACAATAGAAGTGCATATAATCTAGAGCATATAGTAATGTATTTATTATGGCTATTTTTCTCTATCTCCACTTTGTGAAGGTCGAGTCAATACCATAGGCTTCCCAATGAAAAGAGATTTATTTGGAAAAGTAGAAGGAACATGTATCACACATCTGAAATTAAAGAACATAAAATATGAATATCCCATGATAATAGGCATTGAAAATTAGTACATGACATTTCGATGAATTTAAAGGAAATTGTACTTTGAACTAAATTACATGAATTTGAGAAGCTTCTATCTATATCATTGAATCCAACAATATAATTTCTTAACCTATAACATAACCACCTTCTATGAATACAATTGATAATACACAACATATAGCTAAGCTTACTAAATCAATTACTTACAATATAAGATTATGAGTTAAAAAATCACAAATGTACTAAATATAGTACAGATAATTATTAGGATGTAATTTTTCCTATGGGAGTGGGAATTAAATAACAAAAGTGGTTAACCCCTAGGGAGGAACATTATGGAGCTTCTCAAAATTCGATCAACTTATTTTTTCCCTTCCTACATGGAGAGGAATGGAACACCAAAGGAATGAACAATAGAAAAGGGCTTAATATGTCTCCTTTCCCCATTTTGTACATATTGATTGATATAAGGAGGAATGAAAGAAGAAAAATGTATTTAAAGATATTTTCATGACCAATTCGAGTTACACCCTAAAACCTATAACTACCTTTAAATAGGCAATACACATACATTCTTGGATCTCTTAAATTACAATCAATAATATCTGATGAGAATTAAAGACTTAGGTAAGGAATATATGGGATAAACTTACTAGAAGTTCTATGAAATATTTTTACTACTAATGCAACCAAAAATTAGTTTCAAGTTCATTAAATGGTTGGTTCCATTTCATATCTTCATTAATTTCCTTTACCCAAGTTCTTCTAGAGAGTCATGAGAATAATTTCATTTTAAATATATGACATATATCTATTTCATGAAATATTTGAAAGAAATCTATAACAAGAAGGGTTTATCTAGGGAGATATAACCCTTCCCATAATCATATATGAATACAAATTTGAAACATTTTAGTATTCAAGAACTAGCTAAAATTGGAAAATACTAAAGATTAATCAATAAGAAACAATGCACCAATACTTGACCAAAGGGATACTGAAGTATTGATCAAGATTATTGTCATAGCTATTGGACAATGAAATGATTCACATTCACTAGAAAATGAATCATCAATGATCCCATGGTTCCTGAGGCCATTAAAATGAAACTTAACAATTTGTTAGGTACTATACAAAGTATTTGAAATATAGGGGAAATATATTATCTTGGAAATATCTCTAAAGGAGTTACAAGTGGATTAGTTAGTTCACTAATTGTTGATGGTTATAGAACTACTAAACATATTGTACATACAATAATACCTAAAATTAAAATGGTAAAAACATATGAAATATTATTATCCCAAGAGAGATCTCCATAATAATTATGTCCGATATATTTAGCTAATTTATTCCTTAATATAGGATCATTCAGGTCAAGTTTATTTGTTATTGGGAAAAGTATATATATCCCAACAAGTATATAAGTTTTATGGACATATCCCCCAGAAGCACTGCTCATGCCAATTTTGATCATCCAAATTGAACAATAATTGGAAGGAATATATATCACTTCTTTTTCCTATGATAGAAGATGGATTGGAATAATAATAACTAATAATGTCTAATATCATCCAATTAAATGCTTATTATGCAAGTAAGCTCACAATTTTGACCATGATCATTATGCTTTTTTGGAGAATCTTAGTCCCAATAATTTGTCTTTATCACCACAAATCGACCTCAAATATACTTCCATTTATTATTATTGTCGTTTTTGTTTTTGCTGTTGTTGTTATTATTATTATACAAGGTATTAATTTTTGACTTGTGTTCTTGATATCCATTCTTTCACCATGATAGTCTTCCCATCTAAATGGATAATTTAAGTGATATGGTCCAATTATTGAGTATATTAAAATGTTATCCTATGGTTTGGATCTCATGAAGCCCTTCCTGATTTGGATTCAACCATGGAGAGAATTTGTATTGGAATTAAAAAAATGATCAATGCCTTCCACCCAGGTGTTGAGCTTCCTATTTTTTTTTTTATGGAATAGAGATAGAGATACATTTGATCATAAATCTCTATGTGGTAGATTGGAGAAAGTATCCACATGGCCTAATTAATATTTTAAGTCACACACTCCCATAATCTATCTTCTACATTTGAGAATCTATAATTATTTTTCGTATTGGATCAATAATACTACAAAATTGGAAGGAGAAATATGAGGACCATCTTTTCTATTTTTTATGGATATTTCCATTTTTTAGTGAGAAACATACATGGAGAATAAATATTTTTGTTGCTACTTGGAACAATAAGTCATGAATAATTAATTTCAATAGATGTTCCCTCTTTATAAAGGAATAAGAATACCTTGATTGTTGAAAATGGCAACAAGAAATGTTAAAAATAGAAGTGCTAAAAATAACATTGCTATAAATAGCAGTTTGGGTACCAGTGTTGGACATAGCAACTGTGGAGCACTTGAAAGGTATGCTTTTGATAAACAATTTAGTGGCTTTACAGTAACATTTGTAACCTTTTCTACATTATGAACTCAAAGAAATAAAGAATTTTAATAAAATGTGTAAGAATTAACATGGGAAGCTTAATCGTTGATAATTGTCATTTTTATATACAGGGAAAGGTAGAAACGAAGAGTTACCGTTCAAAAGGGAAAGAAAGAGGAGGAATAACTGTTGTCCATCTAGAAGGGAACCGGATGCAAACGAGATCGAGTAGATCAAAGCAGAATAACCCAGGAAAGAAAGAAGGGATACCAATTCGGCGAAAGAGGGAAAGAAAAGTAAGGGATTAATAGCTTGGCGAATCCCTCAGGATCTTTGATCCTGAGGGATCGCTGTTTTACTTATTTTTGTTACCTAGATATCCCCATCGTTACTTTTATATAAAGGAACAACATCGTTGAGCAAAAGGACTTTTGTTTTGTAAATTTCAGTTTCAGACAAAACTTTGATCATCGAGTCTCACTGAGACCTGGTTTACTGTACGTTTGTTGATGCGTTAATATAAAAGACTTGGTGTTTATTTCATCTTTGCGTCTGGATTAATCTAAGGCGGTGTACCATTGGAAGCTAAGGGCCCGGCTCCGAAGGACACTTGCTTTTGTATCATTATAACTTGATTTATGCGTGGTTTGCTTATCTCTATTACTCGGTAATCTGATATACCTTTCATATGCTATGCTATGCTCTGCTACAATTAATGCATTAATGGTTTTTCTCAGGAAATTTGTGTAATGACTCTGCATTGTATAATTGAATCCTTTCCGAGTCGATCACATGCTTTTAGTCTCAACCATTTATTTCTGTTACAGAGCGTCTATATTGAATATTACTGTCATTGGATTCATTTAAAATCCCGATTATTGGAATCCGAAAGTAATGTTATTCTATTTGGAAACATAGTTGTATTATCCTTAATTGTCAGATTACTATATTAATGCGAGGTGTGCATATATGGTCGATTACTGTCATTCTATAATTCATCAATGAGTGTTGTTCCATAAAGTACATTCCATCCAGTTTGCTTTAAGAGAGAAGATTGTTATTTCATTGCAGAGTGTGAGTTTGGTGCAATAGAGCAAGTTTGGTTCTAACTCACGAGATTTAGTTCTTTTGATTGTTGTTCTATTTCCTATTTGTTGTTCCATTTTACTTGTTGTCGTTCCATTTACTTGCATTCATTGTTTTGGTGTGAGAGAAGGTCTAAGGCTGTAGTGAGCCTCAGCAGTCGCTGCCTACCTCCCAGACCTATGGTCCATGCTCTAATTTCCTTTCCATCAGTTTCTAGAGGGATGGGTTATAGCTTCCGTACCCTTGACTGATAAGCTGTCTTGTGTGATTCTATCTTTTTGGAGTAATTTAGTTGTAGTTCAGCATCTGTTTACTCTTGTATTTTTTGAACGCTATACTACTAAGAATTACTCGGACGAATAGCCTCAGATTGAGCTACTCTTTGCAATAACAAAACGTTCCCGGATTGACTTATTAATGTGGGATAATTAGAGGTGTGGGAGACCCTAGTTATAGCTCTACATTTTGGCGCCGTCAGGGAACCATTCAAATACGAGAATTTTGAGCTGGATGCCAACCGATTGAACCTTTATGGGGAACGTATTCTGCGAGCAGGGCCATCCTGGTTAGGGTATCGATTTCATAGTCCAATCATTTGGCACCCTGCACCTGGATATCAGGCCTTGTATGAAATGCCTGCAGGTCAAATAAATCAGTTCTTTGATGATCTAGTTGCTCATCACGGTTGTAGGCCTCCTCACGAGGTTCCCTCTCCAACCCATTCTCTTACCGCCTTGCATGTCAACTATAATGTTTTCATGAGGGCATGAAACAGGGTAAGCAGGGGGGTGTGTGGAGCACTTGAAAGGTATGCTTTTGATAAACAATTTAGTGGCTTTTTAGTAACATTTGTAACCTTTTCTGCATTAAGAACTCAAAGAAATAAAGAATTTTAATAAAATGTGTAAGAATTAACATGGGAAGCTTAATCGTTGATAATTGTCATTTTTCTATACAGGGAAAGGTGGAAACGAAGAGTTGTCATTCAAAAGGGAAAGACAGAGGAGGAATAACTGTTGTCCCTCTAGAAGGGAACCGGATGTAAACGAGATCAAGCAGATCAAAGCAGAATAACCCAGGAAAGAAAGAAGGGATACCAATTCGGCGAAAGAGGGAAAGAAAAGTAAAGGATTAACAGTTTGGCGAATGATCCTGAGGGATCGTTGTTTTACTTATTTTTGTTACCTAGATATCCCCGCCATTACTTTTATATAAAGGAACAGCATCGTTGAGCAAAAGGACTTCTATTTTGTAAATTTCAGTTTCAGACAAAACTTTGATCATCGAGTCTCACTGAGACCTGGTTTACTGTACGTTTGTTGATGCGTTAATATAAAAGACTTGGTGTTTATTTCATCTTTGCATCTAGAGTAATCTAAGGCGGTGTACCATTGGAATCTAAGGGCCCGGCTCCGAAGGACACTTGCTTTTGTATCATTATAACTTGATTTATGTGTGGTTTGCTTATCTCTATTACTCGGTAATCTGATATACCTTTCATATGCTATGCTATGCTCTGCTACGATTAATGCAGTAATGGTTTTTCTCAGGAAATCTGTGTAATGACTCTGCATTGTATAATTGAATCCTTTCCGAGTCGATCGCATGCTTTTAGTCTCAACCAGTTATTTCTGTTACAGAGAGTCTGTATTGAATATTACTGTCATTGGATTCATTTGAAATCTCGATTATTGGAATCCGAAAGTAATTTTATTCTATTTGGAAACATAGTTGTATTATCCTTAATTGTCAGATTACTATATTAATGCGAGGTGTGCATATATGGTCGATTACTGTCGTTCCATAATTCATCAATGAGTGTTGTTCCATAAAGTACATTCCATCCAGTTTGCTTTAAGAGAGAAGATTGTTATTTCATCACAGAGTGTGAGTTTGGTGCAATAGAGCAAGTTTGGTTCTGACTCGCGGGATTTAGTTCTTTTGATTATTGTTCCATCTACTACTTTTCCATTTCCTATTTGTTGTTCCATTTCCTATTTGTTGTTCCATTTTACTTGTTGTCGTTCCATTTACTTGCATTTGTTGTTTTGGTGTGAGAGAAGGTCTAAGGCTGTAGTGAGCCTCAGTAGTCGCTGCCTAGCTCCCAGACCTATGGTCCATGCTCTAATTTCCTTTCCATCAGTTTCTAGAGGGATGGGTTATAGCTTCCGTACCCTTGACTGATAAGTTGTCTTGTGTGATTCTATCTTTTTGGAGTAATTTAGTCGTAGTTTAGCATCTGTTTACTCTTGTATTTTCTAAATGCTATACTACTAAGCATTACTCGGACGAATAGCCTCGGATTGAGCTACTCTTTGCAATAACAAAACGTTCCCGGATTGACTTATTAATGTGGGATAATTAGAGGTGTGGGAGACCCTAGTTATAGCTCTACAACAACAAGGAATTAAAAATGGAAGTTCTAAAAATAGAATTGCTATAAATAGTATTTCGGGATAGATTCCAATTTTAGTTAGTCCCTAAACTAAAATTGAGAAGTAATTCGAATTTGGTCTTAGCAGCTATTTGTAAAATAATTAATTAATTCATCTTGAGTTAATTAGTTGTAGAAAATCAAACATGAAGTCTATGTGGGGACATGCAACAGTTTCTCCATTGATTGAGGAATTTATTCATCAGTTAAAGAGATAAGGATGAGTTGTAATATTGAGTTGTAATTAGTTGGCTTAGTTAACTGAGTCAAGTCCAGTTAGATTAGTTCAAACAATTTGTTGAATTAATTGTGAGTTCAGTTAGTTAATGCTTGCATGCATGTAACTGTTGCTCTCCAGATAACTAAATATTCTCTCATAAATAACTCATGCATGTCAGTTTAGACAAAGACCCAGTTGAGATCTGATGATGGGACAATGTACTATTAGTTGGAGGATTTTCCTATATAGGAAACTCATCCATGCAGAAGGATTTATCTCCTTTAGGTTTGTGCAGTTATTTCTGAGCCAAGTGGGCAGTGTGAGGTGGGAATTCACACAAGTGGAAGCACTAGACCCCGGGAAAAACTGCACAAGAAAATAGGAGGCTTGGAGGGTAGAGGAGAAGGTTGTGAGAGCCTTTGACTATCTATGAGCAATATTGTTTGATTGCAGAGAGAGCAGGATAGCTTGAGAGCTGATTCTTTGTCTAACTTGAACATATTTCCACTTGTATGATAATACAAAGATCAGGGTTTTTAGCTGAGGCTTTCCCCAGAGTATTTTTTGTGTTTATGTGTGATTGATTCCTCATTCTCAGTTATATGTGATCTCATTGATCTTTCTCATATTCGATTAAGCTTCCACAAAGTTTGTTGTAGAAGTAGATCTTGTATTTTGCTTTAGTATATTGCATAATATGTTGATCTACAGTGGGAATTTCTACATGGTATCGAAGCAAAGGTGATCAAAGCAAATAACATTATGCAAGAAGGGAGAAGTTAGAAGTTTCAAGTTCCTAAATATAGAAATCGAGTTCTTATCACATCTTAATTTCACCAACGACGTTCAATGGTTTAAGACTCGAATATGCTCTTGATGGCAGTTCGAATTATATATCTTGGAAGGTTCACATGGAAGCAGTATTAGAGGATAATGGTCTAAAGGACTTCATTGATTAAGAAGTCCCCAAGCCGACTGATGCTACTAAATTGGCGGAATGGAAGAAATGTGTGGCTAGAGAAAGGAGAATCCTTCTGGAGGGAGTTCGAGACAACATAGTCTTGAGTAGCCATGGGAAGGAGACACTGTTTTTGATGTGGAAAATATTGAAAGATCTATATCAGAATAGTAGCGATCAGAGGAAGTTGGCGCTGAAAGACAAGCTTTGGAAAATCAAGAGTGAAAAGGGTGACACGATCTCTACATATTTGAACAAGCTCACCACCTATAGGGATGAGCTTGGAAGTGTAGGGATCATGATAATCGATGATGACATGGTGAGTCTTGCACTCCTTAGCCTTCCTAAGACTTGGCATAGCTACCAAGACTCGGTTAATGGAAGAGAAAAACTCCCAGATTGGGAACGATTTTGGTCAGATCTGATGCAGGAGGAGATAAGAAGAAGCACCAGAGATGGTTCTTCATCCAAGGAGGATGAAGAAAAATCACCTTAGAGAGTAAGGCAAAGAAAGGGAAGGAGAAGGATTCTCATCCCAAATCGAGTTCTTCCTATGGTGGGAAGAAGTTTGACAAATCGAAAGTGTGATTCTTCCGTTGTCATGAGGTGGGCCATTTTGTTACAAATTGTCCACTGAAAAAATCCAAGATGGGATCCAAGGAAGGATCTGAAGGTGAGGCATTGGCCTCACAGTTCGAGTTGGATTTCACCCTCTTCGCATGCATGGTTTCATCCATGGTGGGATGTGGTTGGTTTCTTGACAGTGGAGATTCATTCCACATGACTGGCGATAAGATTTTGTTCAGTACCTTGGAGGAGAAAGATCTCCAGATATTCATAGTGATGGGTAATGATGAAAAGTATAGTGCCTCAGGAGTCAGCATAGTTGTTTTTCAGAGGGAGCATGGAGTTCACATTACCCTGACTGATGTAAAGTATGTACCGGGTCCGAAGAAGAATCTTGTGTATGTCACTATGCTAGAAGACAAAGGCTATGATGTAGTCTTCAATAAGGGAAAAGTTTTCCTTAGACACATCACCACGAGACAGGTGAAGGAGATCGGTTCACGAGTCAAGAACCTGTATGCTCTTGAGGTTCAAGATGCATGCAAAGCATTCAGGAGTAAGGCAATTGTTGGAGACTTGGTGGTTAAGAGGGAGAGTACATTACCTCTCAACATGCAGTGCTAGAAGAAGTCTCAAACAATTGTGGAGGAGCCACAATTGGTGAAGCAGCTTTAAGAGGTTGTGGAGCAACCACAACTAGAGAAGCAGAGAAGAGATCGAGTGGAGGCATCCACTCATGCAGAGACCTCCAGTAGGGGGAAATTTCAAGCCAAGTGGGTAGAAGGATCACATGCATCCATACCTCCAGGTCAGAGGTGGGGGGATGTGGAGTGAGAGTCCCAAGAAGGCTGGAATAGGGTCAGGATCATTGAGGTACCCAACCTCTTTGATTAGACCTTGCTACAGGAGCCCCAATGAGGAGTAGCAGGACTAGCTGAGTGGGTAGAGACAGATGCAGATGGAGCGGCAGAGAGAGCTACAGTGCAGGAATCCCAGGACAATGCAGAGGTAGTAGGTTGCAACAATGCAAGAGGCACGGGAGTGTTGCACTAGTGCAGGATGGCACAAAGAGGTGTTCAACGGTGCAAGATGCATGGAGTGTTATAGCAACTTAGAGGTTAGAGAGGGAGCACTTGTCAGTGGCAGATGGAGCTTCAACATCAGAGGATGTTTCTAGCCCAATAAGGAGGTCAGTTGGGAGTTTTTTTGTTTCTAGAGTTGCTGGAGTAACAACACTTGGGAGAAATGTTGCATGCAAAACATTCCAAAGGTTTAGGATTGGGTTCAAGTTGAATGCCTTTCTTATTAATAGGGAGTGTTGAAAATGGCAACAAGAAATGCTAAAAATAGAAGTGCTAAAAATAGCATTGCTATAAATAGCAGTCCGGGTACTAGTGTTGGACATAGCAACAAGGAATGAAAAATGGAAGTGTTAAAAATAGAATTGCTATAAATAGTATTTCGGGATAGATTCTAATTTTAGTTAGTCCATGAACAAAAATTGAGAAGTAGAATTTGTATTTGATCTTAGCAGTTGTTTGTAAAGTAATTAATTAATTCATCTTGAGTAATTTAGTTGTAAAAAATCAAACATGAAGTCTATGTGGGGACATGCAACAGTTTCTCCATTGATTGCGGAATTTATCCAGTAGTTAAAGAGATAATGATGAGTTGTAATATTGAGTTGTAACTAGTTGGCTCAATTAACTGAGTCAAGTCCAGCTAGATTAGTTCAAATAGTTTGTTGAATTAATTGTGAGTTCAGTTAGTTAATGCTTGCATGCATGTAACTGCTGCTCTCCAGATAACTGGATATTCTCTCATAATAACTCATGCATGCCAGTTCAGATAAAGACCCAGTTGAGGTCAGATGATGGGACAGTGTACTATCAGTTGGAATATTTTTCCTATATAGGAAACTCATCCATGCAGAAGGAATTATCTCCTTCAGGTTTGTGCAGTTATTTCTAAGCCAAGTTAGCAGAGTGAGGTGCGAATTCACACAAGTGGAAGCACTAGACCCCAGGAAAAACTGCGCAAGGAAATAGGAGGCTTGGAGGGCAGAGGAGAAGGTTGTGAGAGCCTTTAACTGTCTATGAGTAGTATTGTTTGATTGCAGAGAGAGCGAGATAGCTTGAGAGATGATTCTTTTTATAACTTGAACATATTTCCACTTGTATGATAATACAAAGATTGGGGTTTTTAGCTGAAGCTTTCCCCAGAGTATTTTCTATGTTTATGTGTGAAAGAAAGGGTAATATGAAAGTCTATAAATTATAAAAACAAGTCAAGGTAGATTGATCCACACTAACACTTTTGTCTAATAGCTCTACCATAGGAGATCGTATTACAAGAATACCCTCAAGTACATAAGTCATAATTTCCATTTCCTAATAACCAATTGACTCTAGAGAAACTAATATTGAGGTACATTAAAAAAATATGATCAAGACAACCAAAATTACACCATTGATCCAAATTAATTCACGACATTTTTGAAATCCACTTGTGAGATAAACACAAGATACATGCATGATAGTCATTAGAACAAACATACTTCTTGACCATTAATGGATTAATTGGTTTAGCCAACCAAAGTTAACTTTGGTCATTAAGTATCAAATAGAGATAACAACTTCTATAATAATCAAACAATAATAAAAATCCATAGCATAACCATTAGTTACTTGTACTAAAAACTAGATAAGTGTTATCCCTCCTAGATAGTTAAATATATTGACATAAGGAGGAACATATTTACTAGTGATTTCAGCCAAAATCACATAATGTTTGAGATTCCTTTTGAACCAACCATATTCTTTATTAACCTATGTAAATTGAAATTCCCCCCTTTGAAAACTATATAAGAGAAATTCCCTTCATATGGCTTCAACAAGAACACACAAATGTTTTGGACATGAATACCTAAATTGGGGAAAATGTCAAGATACATTTCCTAATTTCTTAGGGAAATAAGGCTAATTTGAAACAATCATGTATTTATATAAGAATATTCTATAGTGTTAAAATTTTAAATGCTGCCAAAATTTCAAGTTGGGTCATTCTTATGATAAATGACTATAAGCCCTTTCAATGAATTTTTACCCTATTTGTGTGATATTATTTACATAGAAAATAACTAATATAGATGATTAGTAGGAACTATCTTATAAATATATTAATATATGAATCAATGCAAACCTTAGATTCAATTATAACTTGATGATTTTTATCAAATCCCCAAAAGGTCTCTATGTAAAAACCTTTTAATATTCACTCATTTGATGAAATATGTTAACAAAGACAATCAAATACTATATAGGTATTTGGTGATAGTAAAGATAATTATGAAATTTGATAGATACTTCAATTATTTATAGGAAAGACCTCTCTCATATTCTCTATTGGAAGGCTAGTGACAAGGAAATGATAGTTGAAAAATATAACTCATATCTTCCTAGAACATATTTATGATAAAACCTCATGATATCGAGATTCAATATTCTATAAAATAAATATCCATTAAGGGAGGACCATCCTGATGAAAATAATAGATCAGTCTTATATACCATAAATATTAATAAATTTCAACATGTTGCACATTCATATTCCAAAAAGATTCAAAGTAATTACATGATCAAACTATCAAACTATTAGAACATGATAAACTAAAAAATTAAAGCCCCTATTTGGTCTAGGTTTGGATCTCTTAGTTATTTTTTTCTCCAAGATATTTTTAGATAGGTTTTGGATTTTATCTAGCCCCAATTAAAGGAAGTCCTAACCAATAAAATAGAAGAATTATTTTTATTCAAAGTAATATATAGGAAAACTACAAATAGAGCCATTGAAAAACTTTTAAAAGGAAAATTTCCTTGATGTAGGAGATCCTTTTACCATATCTTAATTAGATGGCTTTAAGGATATTCTCACACAAGTTGATATTGGAATGGATTTGGAAGTATCATCAAGGGTCTGTGTAGCTATAGAATTTTTTGAATTGGTTGAGATTTTCCAACTTTGTTACCATATGGAGAACATACCATGATATTTGGATCACCTAATAATTGAAATTAAAACTTTAGTTGCCATCTCCATAACTTGTTCATTTGTGAGATTTACTAGTTATGCCCTATATATTACCTTTGGGAAACCCTCTAAACAATTTAGGGATCATTTTTAGGATCATAAGGAATGATTGAAAGAATGGCCTTCCCTAATGATGGAAATTGCAACTTTAGTTTCCATCTCCATACCTTGTTTATTTGTGAGATTTACTAGTTATGCCCTATACATTTCCTTTGTGCAACCCTATAAACAATTTAGGGATCCTTTTGAGGATCACAAAGAATAATTGAAAGAATGACCTTCCCATATAGGAAAGGTCATTCTTTCTTTGATGGAGGAGAAAGAATGTCGATTTGGAGAAACAAAAAAATATCCTTGCTTTATTTAGAACTTTAAGTGGTTCTTAGAAGAAAATATCAAAAAAATATTATCGCTAGTTGTTGAAAATAACAACAAGAAATGTTAAAAATAGCAACTAGAAATTCGAATTTAATTCGTCCTTGAATTAAATTAGAAATTAAATTGTAATTCTATACTCATAACATCTGTTAGCCGTTAACTAAGTTAAGTTGACTTAGTTGGCTCAGTAAATTCGAGTCAAGAGTATGTCTAGAGTCATGTAGAGTGATCCCTAAATTTTAGGGTTTCGGGTTGAGTTAATATGAGTTGTAATTATTTAATTCAATTTAACTAAGTTAAATGCAATTAAACTAGTTCTAACTATTGGAGGAACTAGTGAGTGGTCAAGTGAATTAAATTGGATTTAATTCACATGCACTGATCAATCAGATAACTGATAAATCACTTAAAATAACTCATTCATGTCAGTTCAGAGGAAGACCCAGTTGAGATTAGAGTTCAAGGACAATGTACTATCAATTGCATAATTTTCTGAGTTCTACAAATTATGCATGCAATCAGAAGAAGGCCTAGAATGAATCATTCCTTAATTAGAGAATTTGCCTTTAAAAGGAGGAATGAAGGCACAATTTTAATCATTGTTTCGGTGAACACAAGTTGGTGAGACCGAGCAATAGGAAGCACAAGTTCGTGTGTGGAGCTTGTGTAAGCAAGGAAGTAGGGGCATGGTAGGTAGAAAAACTGGCTAAGTGCTAGCTTGAGTTGGCTTGTGAAGCAGAGAGACAGATTGTACTTGTGAAAAAATTACTTGGGTTGAACAAACATTGTATTTTCTTCTTAGATCTTCTAGTTAATGCAATATAGATAGTCAAGGTTTTTAGCAGTTTCTTTCTACAGAGAAATATTGTGTTATGTGCAATTGATATTATTCCTTTTCTGCTTATTGTTTTCATCGATCAATTTTTGTTTTGGCTCAAGCGTAGAGTAGATTCTTGCCTTTTGTTTTAGCATATCACATAAGCTATTGAATCTACAAGTAAAAATCTACATGGTATCAAAGCTGAAGACATTATAGAAGAGAAGAATTATGGAGCTCTAGTTCAGGGAAGATCTAGAAGACCCTATGTGCATACTTCTTGATGGATATAGAAGGCTGCTAGTGGGAAAATTAGTGAGCCAATATTTAGTGACACAAAAGGAGCTGTGATGATTGATATTGGTAGATTGAGAAGCAAGAATTTTTTGGGTAGCGAGTTTGCAGAGTAGATCTAAAATTTTTTGTTGAGTTTTTTCAAAAACAAATAGCAGATCTGGATTCCTTACGAAAAAACACCCAAATGAAAAAACAATTGGCCAAATCGAAGTTCGGATGAGGGAGATATCACTGATTTAAAATAAACTCTTTTTTTAGAAAATTTTGTGCCAACGGGTGTGTGAATTAAGACCCTATATGAACTTGAGGTACAAGATGCATGCAAAGACTTGAGGAGAAAGGAAAAGGTTAGAGACTTGGTGGTTGAGAGGGAGAGTGAATTACCTCTCAACATGCATCCCCAGAAGAAACCTCAAACACAGTCTTAGAAAGTTGTGGAGCAGCCACAATTAGAGAAGCAGAGAGGAGACTGAGTGGAGAGATCCACTCAAGCAAAGAAGAAGTAGCATCAGAAAGTTGTGAAGCAACCAAAATTGGAGAAGAATAGAGGAGACTGAGTGGATACATCCACTAAAGTAGAGACCTCCAGTAGCGGGAAATTTCGAACCAAGTGGGCAGAGGGAGTACATGTAGCCATACCTCCAGGTGAGAGGTGGGGAGATGTGAAGTATTAGTCCCAACAGTGCAGAAATTTGGGCAAGTTCCATTGAGAGGTTTTGTCTCATGGATCATTACCTTGCTATGGAAGCCCATAGTACATAGTAGCAGGATGGATCAGTGGTCGTTGATGTAGTCAGATGTCAAAGTAACATAGGCAGAGACTAGCAGCATTTAGATACTGGGGAGTGTAGAGCATAGTTGACAACAATGCAGATGGCACAAAAGCAAAGTCAACAGAAGAACATAGTTTTCAGTTGACATAGAGAGAGATAGTAGAAGTCAGAGACTTTGATGATAGATGCATCATATTGATTCAGTTTGGATGTTTTTTTAGTTTTAGAAGTTGCAGTAGCAACAAAATTAAAGAGAAGTGTTCCATGCAAAACATTCCAAAAGTATCAGATCGGGATAGAGTTGAATTCATTTCTTGTTGAGAGGGAGTGTTGAAAATAGCAACAAGAAAGGTTAAAAATAGCATCTAGAAATTCTAATTTAATTTTTCCTTGAATTAAATTAGAAATTAAATTGTAATTCTATTCTCATAGCAGCTTGTAGCAGTTAAATAAGTTAAGTTGACTTAGTTGGTTGAGTACATTCGAGTTGGAATTCTATCTAGATTCATGTTGAGTGATCCCTAAATTTCAGGGGACTAGGTTGAGTTATTATTTAGTTGTAATTATTTAATTCAGTTTAACTGAGTTACATTCAATTAAACTAGTTCTAACTTTTGGAGTAACTAGTGAGTGGTCAAGTGAATTAAATTGGATTTAATTCACATGCAGTGATCAATCAGATAAATCATAAATCACTCAAATAACTCATGCATGTCAGTTTAGACGAAGATCCAATTGAGATGAGAGCTTAGTGACAGTGTACTATCAGTTGTATAATTTTCCGAGTTGTACAGACAGTGCAGGCAATCAAAATAAGCCCTAAAATAAATCATTCCTTAATTAGAGAATTTTCCTTTAAAAGGAGGAATGAAGGCACACATTTAACCATTTTTTTGGTGAGCACGAGTTGGTGAGGCCAAGCAATAGGAAGAAAAATTTTGTGCATGGAGCTTGTGTGAGCAAGGAAGTAGGGTCTTGGTAGGAATCCTTATTGGCTAAGTGTTGGCTTGAGCTAGTTTGTGAAGTAGAGAGATAGATTGTACTTGTGCAGGAATTGCTCGAGTTGCTGAAACATTGTATTTTCTTCTTAGATATTTTGGTTAATGCAATATAGATAGTTGGGGTTTTTAGGAGTTCAATTCTCCAGAGAAATATTGTGTTATGTGTGACTGATATTCTTCCTTTTTTGCTTATTGTTATCATCAATCAATTTTTGTTTCCGCTGAGTAGAGTAGATTCTTGTCTTGTGTTTTAGCATATCACATAAGTTGTTGAATATACAAGTAAAATTCCACATGGTATTAGAGTTGAATACATTATAGAAGAGAAAAATTATGAAGCTCTAGTTCAGGGAAAATCTAGAAGACCCTATGTGCAAACTTATTAATGGAGCTAGAAGTCTACTAGTAGGAAGATCAGTGAGACAAAGTTTAGTGACACAAAAGGAGTTGTGATAATTGATATTGGCATATTGAGGAGCACAAATTTTTTGGTTGGTGAGTTTGTAAAGTAGATCTAAAAAGCTTTGTTGAAGTTTTTCAAAAACAAATAGCATATCTGGATTCCATATGAAAACATAACCAAATTCAAAAAAAAAATTTAGCCGAAACAAAGTTCATATGAGGGAGATATTGCTGATTTAAAATCATCCATTTTTTTTTCAGAAACTTTTGTGACAACGAGTGTGCGAGTTAAGAACCTATATGCAATTGAGGTAGAAGATGCATGCAAAGACATGAGGAGCACGAAAGATGTTTGAGACATGGTGGTTGAGAGGGAGAGTTAATTACCTCTCAACATGCATCCCCAGAAGTAGCCTCAGAATCAGTCTCAGAAATTTGTGGAGAAACCACAATTAGAGAAGCAAAGAGGAGACCTAGTGGAGAGACCTACTTAAGTAGAGAAGAAGCAGCCTCAGAAAGTTGTGGAGCAGCCACAATTGGAGAAGAAGAGAGGACACTGAGTGGAGACACCCACTCAAGTAGAAACCTCCTGTAGGGGGGAATTTTGAACCAAGTGGGTAGAGGGAGCACATGCAGCCATACCTCCAAGTGAGAGGTGGGGTGATGTGAAGTATTACTAACAAGAGTGCAAAAATTTGGGCAGGTTCCATTGAGAGTTTTTGTCTCATGGATTATTTCCTTACTGCTGGAGCCCACAGTACATAGTAGCAAGATGGATCAATGGCAATTGATGCAGTCAGATGTTAGAGTGACAGAGGCAGAGACTAGCAACAGTCAGATATTGGGGAGCGCAAAGCAGATTTGAAAGCAGTGCAGATGGCACAGAGGTAGAGTCATCATAAGAGAAGATTTTTCATCCAACAGATGCAATGCTAGTAGCAGTATGAGACTCCGCTGACAGATGCATAATACTGATTCAGTTTGGATGTTTTTTAGTTTCAGAAGTTGCAATAGCAACAACCCTAGAGAGAAGTGTTGCATGCAAAACATTCCAAAGGTACCAGTTTGAGATAGAGTTGAATTCCTTTTTATTGAGAGGGAGTATTGAAAATAGCAATAAGAAATGTTAAAAATAACATCTAGAAATTCTAATTTAATTTGTCTTTGAATTAAATTAGAAATTAAATTGTAATTCTATTCCCATAGTAGCTTGTAGCAGTTAACTAAGTTAAGTTGACGTAGTTGGCTCAGTAAGATTGAGTTGGAAGTCTATCTAAAGTCATGTAGAGTGATCCCTAAATTTTAGGGGCCCGGGTTGAGTTATTATTTAGTTGTAATTATTTAATTCAGTTTAATTGGGTTAAATTGAGTTAAACTAGTTCTAATTGTTGGAGGAACTAGTGAGTGGTCAAGTAAATTAAATTGGATTTAATTTACATGCAGTGATCAATCAAATAACTAATAAATCACTTAAAATAACTCATGCATGTTAGTTCAAAGGAAGACCCAATTGATATTAGAGTTTAGGGACAATGTTCTATCATTTGTATAATTTTCTGAGTTGTACATATGGTGCATGTAATCAGAAGAAGGCGTAAAATAAATCATTCCTTAATGAGAGAAATTTCCCTTAAAAGGAGGAATGAAGGCACAAGTTTAATCATTGTTTTGGTGAGCACGAGTTGCTAAGGCCAAGAAATAGGAAGCACAACTTTGTGTGTGGAACTTGTGTGAGAAAGGAGGTAGGGTCTTGGCAGGCAGTAGAGTTGGTTAAATGTTGGCTTGAGCTAGTTTGTGAAGCAGAGAGATAGATTGTACTTATGCAGGAATTGTACTAAAGGGAGTGACCGAGGGTTTGAATCATTTTTGGTCTATATATGCATGCATACAAAGTCTCAGGGACTGACTAGGGCATCATAATCGCTTGCATAACATTATGCACGAAACTACCAAGGGTTTGAGTCTATTCTAGTCCAGAGTAGAATTCTTGCAGTATCTCAGGGAGTGACGAAGAGTCAAATTCGCTCTCTCACAGTACCTCAAAGAGTGATTAGGAGGTCACTGTCACTCGTAGAATTTCTTAACGAGTGCGACTAGGGTTCTGAGCTAGGGTTTGATAGTTGACTGCAATTGACCACAAATGTCTGAAATATAGAAGGTTTCTTTCTGCAATTTAGTGATTCTAAATGTCTACTTTTAATTTGTATTGGGTAAATTTTTGCTGAAAGATAATGTATTGGGCTCATTGTACTCTTTGTTGAAACATTTAATGACAATCTAATGTGAAGAACATTTAAAAGGGTTTCCCCCTAGTGGGTTTTTCCCTGGTCTTTGACCAATCTGGTGTTTCTTGTGGTTGTGCTATTGTTTCCTTTGCCATTGCATATATTGTTCTATCTTCAATTATTATTTATGATTGGAAACATTGTGAATAATTGGATGCATTTCTTAGTGATGAATTGAATTGGGCTAAAGTAATTGAAACAACATAGAAAAATTAAAAAAATAACATGGAATCAAAGCTAAGGTGAAGGACAAAACCAAAAGGTGACAAGCATTGAAGCCATCTTACTTGGAAAGTTGAAGGAACTTAGCTAGTCAAAGTTAGGATGTCTTCCTCTACCTTCAAACAACATGAAAAGTTGGGTGATGCATCAAACTTTGTTGCATGGAAAGTTAGGTTGGAGATCATAGATGACAACAATGATGTGTTGGAGTGCATTCAAGGAAGAATGGTCGACCCTCTAGAAAGTGCTTCTGCTTCCCTCAAAAACAAGTACAATAAAGGTGATCCCAAAGAAAAGAAAATTATAGTTAATGGTTTACAAGATCATTTACTTGCATAAGTTGGGAATTTAAGGAAGTCAAAAGACATGTATGATAAGATAACTGACATTTATGAAATCAACAGTTTGAATGATATCATCACCCTGAAAGATCAACTCAAAGACGCCAATATGAACAAAGTATAAGTTGTATAATCCTATATCATGAGGATATCTCACCTTAGAGATCAATTGGAAAGAGTTGGGGAAAACGTGTCTGACAGGGAATTAATGATTGTGAATATTAGAGGTCTCCCTCCTATTTGGGAAACCTTCATTACTACAATAAGCAACAACAATGTCCTTCCATAATTTGATGAGAATGTTGGAAATCTTACTCAAGAAGAATCAAGGACGGTATCAAGAGGTAGAATTCAAGAACATGAAGAGGGAGAGCTCGCTGCATATATCACTCATGACAAAAAGAATAAGAAAGGAAAATGAGTTCCATTAAGCTCAAGAAAGCCTCCTCCTTGCCATTCAAATAGAAGGAAGGAATAATTGCATGTTGAATGCTATCATAGTCAAAAGAAGTGTCATTATGCACGAGATTGTCTCGAGGAGAGCAAAGGACCACGTTACAACACTAGAAGCAACAACATCAAATACAATAATAAAAGAAGAAAAGACAATCGAAGAAATGATTGTGATAAGAGATATAAAAGAATAAAAAGAGATACCTCAAGCGACTAGGAATAAGGTCATCATCCTCAAAAGAAGTCAAGATTTCCCAGGTATGAAAGTAATGTTGCAAATAAATCTGAATACATTCTTATTTCCTCCCTCACTAGTTCTTCTCCTTGGGATTCTTGGGATAGTTGGTTGGTTGATAGTGGGGCCGCTAATCATTTCTCTAGATATAAGGAACCCTAATCTAGAAGAGAGGGAGACTAAGCTAAATATTATTCTGGGAGACAACTCCACTCATCCCGTGAAAGGTTTTGGGTCGATCAAATTTCATTTGAATTCTGGGGAATCAATTTTGTTGCATGATGTTACGTATGTGTCAGGATTAATGAAGAATTTGGTATCTATATCCACATTGGAAGATAAAGGGATGAGAGTTGCCTTCATTAAAGGAAAAGTTCTGACTTGGTCCACTAGTTCACCTATGAGAGATGCATTCACATTAGGATCAAGATCTGAAGGACTTTCTAGAGTAACTAGAAGGCCACTTCTAGTATTGGTTCATAATACCAATTATCTGAACGAGTTGTGGAACCAAAGATTGGCTCATCTACATTATGATGCTCTTCTGAAGTTAAATAAATTGGTCTCAGGTATTCTCGATGTTCAAGCCCATGATGATGGAATATATCTAGGTTGTGCAAATGGAAAGAAAATAAGCGGACCATTCCCCTCTAGTGAGAACATGAAAAATGACATTCTCCATCTGATTCATTACGATATATGTGGTTTGATGCTTATGCATTCTACTGGTGGTAATCTCTACTACATCACCTTCATTGACGAATTTTCAAGAAACACATGGATATACTACTTGAAACATAAGGATGAAGCCTTTGAAATGTTTAAGGAATTCAAAGCTTTGATCGGAAATCAAACAGGGAAGAGACTCAAAATATTCAGGTTTGACAATTGCAGGGAATACATGTCAAATGAGTTCATAGAATTTTGCAAGAAGGAAGGTATAAAGAAGGAAACAATTGGGCTATATACACCTGAACAAAATGGATTAGCAGAAAGGAAGAACAAGTCTATATTAGAAGCTTCCCATGCCAGGCTACATGATCAAAAGGCACCAAATTTCCTTAGGGGAGAAGAAACTCGTGCTGTTGTATTTGTTCAAAATAGGGTTCCTCATCAAGCATTGAAAAATAAGACCCCCGAAGAAGTGTTCACAAGTGTCAAACCTAAAATTATCCATCTTCATATCTTTGGATGTCCCATATACTTTCATGTGTCAAAAGAAAAAATGAACAAGTTGGAAGCTACTCGAAGAAAATATACGTTTGTTGGTTATTGTGAAAATTCTAAGGCATATAGAGTATATATTCCTCGTCAAATGAAGGCTTCAATTAGCACGAATGTAACATTCGATGAAGATGTTGCTCTTGGAAAAGTAAGAGACCTTCCTCTACCCAAGAAGAAGAATGGTGACAGGGATATTCTAGATGGTCCTTCCATGCCCAAGTCCAAGACTGATATTGTTGTTGATCCTATGGAGCCTATGGATCCATTAGATCCTGCTCCAAGTGATCCCCCTATTAGGAAGATACCAATTTTTGGCTCTGCGAAACTTTATATGATGCTAAAAGACATGTTCATGTTCGAAGATAATTTAGAGAAAGGAAGCATCCATGCAGGTACCAGGGATATGTTGTAGCCATGAGAACTATGATTCAAGTCGAACCTTCCACATTTAAAGAATCCATAAAATAACAAGTTTGGAAAGATGTTATGACTAAGAACTATGAATCGATTATGAGACCAAAAGGGAAATATGTGGTGACTTCAAAATGACTATTCAAGATCAAGCATGGAGTTGATGGTAGCATTGAGAAATATAAGGCAAGGTTTGTGGCATGAGGATTCTCACAAAAAGAGGGAGAAGACTATGATGGTATATTTGAACTTGTGGCTTGATACACAACCATTTGTTCGATAGTAGCCCTTTCCACATGTCAAGGATGGACTCTCCATCAGATGGATGTAAAGACCATATTCCTTCATGGAATATTACAAGAAGAAGTGCATGTTGAGTAACCTCAAGGATTTGAAGTGGAGGGTAAAAGAACACATGTTTGCATATTGAAGAAGGCATTGTATGGTTTGAAACAAGCCCCCAGAGCTTGGTACGCCCACATAGACAATTATTTGATGAGACTGGGATTCACAAGAAGCAATGTCAATGCTAATCACTACTTCAAGGTATTCCAAGGTATGCTATTGATTTTGTTTTTTTATGTTGATGATCTATTATTGATAGGTAGTGAACCTCTGATGATCAAGTGTAAGAGGGAGATAACCTATGAATTCGAGATGAAGGACCTTAGACTCATGCACTACTTCCTAGGCCTTGAGGTATGGTAAAGGCCTAGTGAGGTTTTCCTGTCACAAGGAAAATATGTGGTGAAGCAGCTATAAATATTTGGAATGAAAAAATGCAAATCCATGGCTACACTAATGGAAAAAAACTTCAAGAATTTATGTGGAGAAGCTAAAGGACTTGATTTGGTGAATCCATCTGAGTATATACAATTGATTGAGGCTCTAATATTCCTTGTGAACACCCATCCAGACATATGCTATGCAATGAACAAATTGAGTCAATTCATGACCAAGCCCCTCCATGCACATTAGATAACTTCCAAACATATATTGAGATATTTGCATGGTATGATAACACTTGGTATGAGGTATTCTACTAGAGATGTTTGACTTCATGGATACACCGATGTTGACTAGGCAGGAAATGTTATCAACAGTAAGAGTACATATGGGATGTTTTTTTAGTCTTGGATCTGCCATGATATCATGGATGAGTAGGAAACATAATTTTGTAGCATTGAGTACCACTAAAGTAGAGTATACTGTTGCTAGCATGGCTAGCTACGAAGCAGTTTGGTTGAGGAAGCTCTTTGGAGAGCTATTTGAGCAAGTCCTAGAATCTACAATGATATATTGTGACAACAAGAGTGGGACCTGTCTGGTAGATAATCTCATTTTTCATGACAATTCCAAGCACATATAGATTCAATATCGCTTCATTCGATAAATGGTGTAGAGAGGAGCTGTTAGACTCCATCACATATCGACATATGAACATATTGCAGATATTCTCACCAAAGCTTTACTGAAAGGGAAGTTCTTGGTCTTCAGAGAGCAACTTGGACTAATGGATGTGACCCCTCCTAATAAAGGGAAATGTTGATTGAGGACACTGAGCCAACTCTTTCCCCCCGTTGAGCTCCCATGGTGAGGAATTGAAATAAAGAGATCCTAGGGTTGAGGTATCTCTGGAAAATAGTGGATCATCCCTATCTGTCACCCGTGGGATGTGTTTGATCTTGTCCATTTTGACAAGTAAAGTATCTCCCTCACCTTTGGTCATTATAGAGCATACCCCAATTGGAATCATACCCACAAGCAGGGCTTGTTGGGATTTTCCCTCCCCATTTATCCAACAAGTTGAGGAGGTGCAGAGGTGTGTGATCCTTACCTCTAAGTAAGTCAAGTATCTTGTCCAAGTTGAATTATTATGCAGGTGTTCTACCTCATGACTCTTGAGGGTCATTGATGGGAAGATCAGCAGGAAATAGGATTGGGTTGAGATTTGCTCCGCTTTGTGGTTTTAGGTTGAGAATGTGCTCCCCGATGTGATTCCAGGGTTGAGATGTTCTCCCCTCTGTGTTTAGATATCCTATTACTCGATATGTGGTTGACATATGTGACTCCCCCATGAGATAGAGGGTGGAAGATAATGCTCGCTGATTTTTCTTCTTTTATATTCGAGAATGTTTCAATATATGGAGTTGAGTAGAGATGTTCATGGCATGATGACAACATGACATGATGATGCAATGATCAACGGACATATATTGGTAGGTGGAATTCTTCCTAGTTGAGAGGGAGCGTTAATTTATGAAACTAGGGTTAAATTACACCTTGTACAACTCATATGATAGATATGATGATTGCATTGAATTCCTCTTTTCGAGAGGACCAAAATTGATCTAAGGATCACCTCATTTGGACAAGAAGAAATTGGATTTCTAATTTAACAACCCACTCATGTACATTAGATTAGGTCGGACAAGTCAGCCTCACCATCAAATGGACCCTCATGGAAGCTTATAAATATAAGAGACATTAATCTCATTTGATAATCATCATGAATAATTTTCTTCTCTATTCATCTATTGTTTGGCTCACACAGGTTCATCAGAGGAAGCTAGCTCAAGATCTGAAGTTTCTGGTATGAGGCTCACACGGATTAGGGTTTCTATTTTTTGGTCAGACGCTCGCCACAAGTCATATCCGACTGCAATAACATGAACATAGTGTCTCTAAGTGTGACTGTGAAGCCACAGTCACTCGCATATCAATTTGAAGGGAGCGACTGAGACCCTAATATTAGATGTAGATTAATCCATTCACAGGCACACTCATGCAGTGCCTTTGGGAGCAACTAGGGCATCATAGTCATTCGCATGACACACTGAAGGGAGTGACCGAGGGTTTGAATCAGTTATGGTCCACAGTCACATGCATACAGAGGATCAAGAAGCAAATAGGGCATCATTGACGCTCGCATAACATCTTGCAAGGAGCAAACAAGGGTTTGAGTCTATTCTACTCCATAGTAGCACACTCGCAGTATCTTAGGGAGAAACTGGGAGTCAATTTCACTCACTCACAGTACCTTAGAGAGCAACTGGGAGGTCACAGTCGCTCATATAATTTCTTAATGATTGCAGCTAGGGTTCTGAGCTAGGGTTTGAAAATTGACCATAGTTGACCACAGATGTCTGAAGGATAGAAGGTTTCTTTCTGTAGTACAATGATTTTGGATGTCTGTTTCTGATTTGTATTGGGTAAATTTCTACTGAAAGATCATGTATTGGGCTCATTGTACTCTTTGCTGAAATATTTAATGACAATCTGGGGTTTTTCCCTGGTCTTTGACCAATCTGGTGTCTCTTATGGTTGTGCTATTGTCTCCTTTGTCATTGCATATATTGTTCAACCTTCAGTTACTATTTATGATTGGCAACAATGTTAATAATTGGATGCATTTCTTGATGATGAATTGAATTGGGATGAAGTAGTTGAAACAACATAGAACAATTTGAAAAATTAACACCTAGGATTGATACCAATACGAATGTATAAACTAATGCTTCTATAGATTCAATCATAATTTAGACTTATGAATATAATTTTCATAGTAATTGCACAGGAGGAGCTCTCCAGCCCAATATGGTAGAGATTTTGTAATGTAATGTCTAATTTTAAATGAAAATTTAAATTAAATTAAATTAAATAGATTAGATAAAAATATAATATAATGTAAACTAAACATTTTAACTAGGTCAAAATAAAATAAAAATAACCCTATAAAAATAAAATGATAATTTAAAAAAACACACATAGTATTGACTCATGGTATTCATGTGGAATATAGTTTATTTAAAGGGAAAAATTAAACCATCCTAGATCCATCTTAGCTCTAGATCTACCAAGCCCTTAAAAGGATCAAATCTCCTAAGATCCAAACCTCTTTTAGAGTGAAAATAGATTTGGTTCCTCTAGGGGCTTGGTAGATCCGAAGTTAAGATGGATCCAGGTTGGTATTGATTAGAGAAATTATAGAACTTATCTCTTAGTAGTTGGATCTCCCATGTTTTGCAATGCTCCAAATTGTACTCAAGCGTCCAAATTTGGGCCAATGCTAGAAAAAACATTTTTAGTACGCTTGTAGCACTTGAGGTAAAATTGACTTTGGGGAAAGCATATCTTTTTTTTTTACATTTGGTATTAGAGTTGACGATAGATGTATTTTTGATTCAGAGGCACATCTCTATTCCTAAGGGTTTGTTTGGTATATTTGACGAAGAAATGAAATCTCATCACATCTCAAGAAATAAGCATGAAGAATGGTTGTTCTCAAGTATGGTAGATGTTGTGGTTAGTGATGGATCATATTGTTGAGGATGGGATTTTGGAGAAAGTAGAGTGACCATCATAGGAGGAGATGAATGCCAAGGCATTGAAGGCAGAGGATCAAGTGCTAGAATAGTAGTATAAATCCTGGAAGGATAAGAGAAGGTTGTGGATCTACCTCTGCATGAGAATTTTCTCACCCAGTGTGGCTTTTGGAATGTGAAATCACTGCAAATAAGTGATCGAAGTAGAAACAATGGTGTGAGGAGGTATTAAAGAGGATATTTCTTGTCCTTGTCGGGCAATAACAATGAAAACAATCAGATCTTAGTGAGGATGAGAAACAATAATCTATCGTATTTCACAAGTCCAAGAGGGAAACCTCCAACACTGCCAGATTTAGTAAGAAATATCTATGGATTGGATCGACTAGGTGACTATGGCTCTATCCTAGAGTAGAGAACTATCAATATTTATAATCAAAGTAAGTAAATTTATTAACAAGGAGAAGGAGCAACAGAGAGTTAACTGCTCTGATGGCGGTGAATATAGTGAGGGGACCACATGCATCGTGAATTTCATTCATATGCACAACTTGGAGGTAGGAGATATTAAGATATATATATTTTTAAGTGGTTACATGAATGTGTCTCTTAGGCCCTTTAGAGAATGGAACACTTGGAACACCTAAGTGATTGAAGGAGGCCACATCAGACCACATGGTCAAGGGTCATTGGCCACAGGTCTAGTTAAATATGGCAGGGAACAAGTTTTAAAGGTTGTGTGAGAAGAGAAATAAGTGATATGTAGAAGAGATATGTCTATTCTGGAAATAGTGTCTGTTATTACTCCAAGAAGCTCTCCTAGGTTGTAGCTCGGAGATGCCTGGTAACATATAATATTCAATATTGTTCTCTGAACTATTGGAATGGATGATGGTTTGGATCAAGTTAGATAACCATTTCAGCTCTATTCTCACTCAAGACATGCATGAACACCCTCAACAATACAAGGCTTTAGACCACTAATGCTCAATAGTTTATAGAATCAATGGATAGATGGAGAATACTGACTATACCAGCAGATGCATACATAAACACATATGAATGGCTAGCTACAGGAAGTAAAGGAAGCTTGCAAATCTAATTTATCAATGCAGAGATAAGATGACAGTTATATGTCATTAGACACGGAAGAAAACATGAATAACCTATTCAAGTGCAAGCATAGAACAGAAGAGGAAATGGCAATTAAACATGTAACAACAAAAGAATTTTGTATTGCTAGAATGGAGATGAGACGCTTGGAAGGAACATAGCTCACAGTCTCCAAAATTTGAACCCTATTTTCTCTGAATTTTAAAATATTTATAGGCCCTTTACAATACTCTCGAGCCTTCTAAGGCTCGATAGGTCTTAATCTATCCTCTCTGTCCTTTTGTTAATGACTTGATGCCATGACCAGAGATGCAGGAGCTTGGAGGCATCTTTTTCTAACAGCAGTAACCAATTTCTAGTAATTTTCTACAATGTTAGGGAGCTCGCTCGTGCCAGCGATGCTCCATGATCTCTTTGGGTTGATTCAGCTACATTGTGCTGGGCTTTTTCCCTTTCTGGCCTTTGTCCGCCGGCAGCTGTCTCCCAGCCAAATCCCTCTTCTAGCATGTAGATATTATTGCATAACGCCTCTAAGGATGGTAATCACTTGTATCGTAACCAAATGGGTTCTCAGGCCTTTAGAATCCCTTCGATCATCCCCTTTCTGCTAACATAGAGGAATGTTGTAATATTGTGGAATTTTGCCAAAACTCACTATTCTTCCGGACTTCAAAAGTCCTTAAATCTATTCTATTTTCCCATCAGTTCTGTCCTCTGAGTCGCTATAGCTTGTTGCACATGGCCTATTCCCAGTCTTCCCTTTGTATTTTGAAATACGTTAAAACCACGAAAATGCATTGAAAATATCTTTTTTACAGATCTCAAATCCTATGAAATAATATTTAGAATGTCGTCGGGTCCGGTTCATCGGGTCGCACATATACATGTGTATAGGCCCCGCTGTATAGTGTTGCTCAAATGTGATATAGCAGTGTGATTAATCACAATCTCATATCGCTCATGCCCCGAGCCATTGCTAGCGCTCTTTGTAATGTTCTCTGGCATGATATTGCAATGCGACTTGTTGCAATCACATATCGCCCAAGCCCGAGGTCCTTCCATATAACATGGCCTATGCCCCAACCGATTGTGATCCGCCAATATCGGAGATTGCGATAACGCATCAGCCCGGTCCTATCATGCATCCACCTCTGATATCCTCCAACTGCCTTAGCTAATTGCGACCCACCGATCAGATCTGGATCGTTGATTGGCCAGATCGGACGGTTGTTGTGCATTTTAGTATTTATGCCTCTGATACTTGGTTTTTCACTGCGTTTATGTGTTTTTGCCTCCCGATACTGCTTTTCCTCCATCTCTAGGGGTTCTTCTCCTACGTTGGTTTTGGTCTTTGGCATGATTTTATTGGCCTTTGAAGACTTAAAGAGCATATTTGGACCCATTTGGAGATGCGAGAGTAATATTTGCAAGTTTAGCTTATGGCCAAAGTGGAGCAAGAGGAGATGTGGTTGTCCGAGCTGAAACATGGGACATTTTTGCTAAAAATAGCAGCACTGCACCTCAGGGGCTAACAGTGCCAATGAAAAAAATTATTATAATGAAGCTACAATTATTGCATGTAAATGAGCATATTGTTGGAAGACCTGGTAAGGCTTACGTACCCCTGGGAAATTACCAATAAATTTTGGTTTTAGACCTAAGTGATAGGGGGCATGTAGAGACCCTGGGTATAAAATTCGAGGGTAAAGGCCACAGTGAGCGGGGATGAATCACTTTGTAGATTTGGATGGATTTAGTCAAAGAAATCCCAAGTCAAGGTTTAAGGGGTGAATGTTAGGTAAACATGACTTGGGGGAAAGAGTCAATGTTGATTGGGTCATTAGTGGGGGTTTTAGGCACACGGTTTAGCATAACCATGGTTTTGTGCCCATGGGAAAACTTTATTGTAATGTGGCCAGGGAGGTGAGCAGTGAAGGCTCACTTGGCTGGGTTGGTGAGGGTTTTGGCTAAGGGCTATTGAAATTCCATTACGTTGGGGTTTTCCCAAGGTAAAAAATATGCATTGTATTTAATGTTTATGTGTGTTGCTGATTTGATTGTTCTCGTGGTAAATATTTTTTCTCTCCTGTTATTTTTCTAAAAGCAACATGCCAAAGTTTTCCAAAAAATAAAAGGAGAGAAAATGTAGCATGTTTGAAATTTAGCCATACTTTTGACACTTATGAGAAACACCATTAGATTTTAGAGTAGCAAAATCCAATTCAAAATTTTGACATAGATAAGCACATCTAACATTATATTCTTCCACTATAGTAGGATCACTAAAACTAACCTTGTCAGTAGAAATCAACAATTACACCTACTTGTTCAACAATATACTTTGATTCTGTCATCTCAAAAGGGACATTGACTTTCATAATTGCTTCTCTATCTATTATAACCTACTAGAAATATTTCAAAAAGTGTATGCAATGATGTGCAAAAAAATCATGTTCCTCATCTTTTAATATACATTGTTCTAACCGCCCAATAGCAATTCCATCTCCATTGTCCATCACACCTACTCTGAATAACCCCAACTTAGTTGAAGTATTGGCAACGTAATAATAAAAATAATTTTCTTGGGAAATTTAGACTAAGATTCCAAAATGCTCAAATTTTTTTCCATACCACATCATTTCAACAATAATGAATGTTCCAAAAGACAAAATTGTTGCATAGGACCATTTCAATATTCCCCATGTGTAATCCTATGTATAAACATTGGGGGGGATGAGCACTAATATGGAATAGACATTCTAATATACCAAATATGCCTACTCCAATATGATGAATATCCCCAATTTACTAAGCTATTCTATGCTACACATAACAACACATAATGATAGATCAATGTTGTATTATTAAGAGCTTATGATAAGGATGGATTCCATTCAAATGCCTTAAAATAATTTTCCAAAGCCTTTGTATGTTCCCCATTACTTTTATAGACAAGACCAGTATTATATAGTATATAACTTTGATCATAAGGGCTTTTCTAGTTGCATTACTTTATAATAATTTTGTAAAGATTCAACATATTCCCTTTTGTAATAATAACAATAATAATAATAATAATAATAATAATAAAATAATATTAATATAATTAAAGTAACAATTAAGGAAGAATAGATAAACTAACAATTAACCAAGAGAAAAATATATGAATAAATAAATAGAACAACAAATAACAGAGAAAAGATAAAATAACAATAATGAAGAAAAATTAATAATAAAATAAAATAAAATAAAAGTTGGCATGGACACATGGATGGTGTACATGCATATCTCTTTCCAATCCCTTATGATTTTTAGATCCATTTGTTCTATTTAATCACCGAGAAGGGGGAAGAAGAGACAAGCATTCATTCACTTATTCTTGAGAAAGGAAATGCTCAAGGGAATAGATCATTGGCAGTAGTAAGTTGGTTGAGGGCTCATGGTGGCTAGTTGTTGAAATATATTGAGCATCTAAGCCTATAATTGGGTGGAGAGTCATCCCCGAGTCATCCCCAAATCCTTGTTGTGGATAGTGGTTCTTGATCACCGCAAGCACGTCACAACACCGTAAACCTCAGTAAGAAATCTTCACTCCCCAAGCTAGGTACGCATCACTCTTTAAATTTTTATTGCATATGTTGATAGCTTGGTTGTTGTAATTGTTTTATGCTTTTTCATTCTAGAATTACTTAGATCTAATTAGATTTACTTGAAAGCATTATAAAATTTTATCTCTAATTTGTACATATTTATTTGATGACATAGATCTCCCAAAAAAATCATTTGAAAGTACTCGTCATTTCATAAAATATAATTTTTTAAAGAAACAGGGCTAGGATCTATTGAGGGGGAATTTAGCTAGTATTTGTTAGGAAACATTTTTTTTAGTGATTCATTTTAGATTGGTAGATATTTATTTGACCACATAGATCTGGTAAAAAATTCATTTTAAAGTACTTGTCATTTCATAAAATATCAATTTTGAAAGAAACGAGTTAGGATCTATTGAGGGGAAATTTAGTTAGTATTTGTTGAGAAACATTTTTTTTTTTTTTTTTAATTCTACTTTAACCCTGTTTTTTCATAAATCAGTCACTCAAATTCACAAATTCTCAACTATTCATTTTTTTTTCCAATACTTCCTATCAATGTTTTCCTCACTTTATATTTAATATGTATTGATTAAATGTTTTCACTTTTATTTCCACTCTATGCCATTAAATTTCAAAAGTGTGGCTATAGAATTCAATAATTAAGAACAATTAAACAACCATCGTTATCTCAAAATTCTAAAATATGAGATTAATTAAAAAATAGTGGATAAAATTTGGTAAAAAGATAAAGCACTCTCATTCATTAAATTTACTTGGAATGAATTAAATTGACAACATTTAAATTTAATAGTTGCTGTGGGTGGTATTAATTGTGAAAACTAGCAATTTTTTTTTGTCAAAACCGTGAGCAACCACTTGTAGAATGGTGGAAGAGAATGAAATGGAGGCAACACTATTTCCATGCTCATCATTATATCATATTTAACTAACATAGGACTTTGTTTTGAATACCATGGGGTGGAATGGTGAAAGGTAAACTTTGAAGTGTAGAGTCATGGATTCTTGAAACCATATTGAAAATATATGTCTTTTTATTTTTTAAATATTTATAGGTAGCTAGTTATAGATTAATTTGCAGTGTTTTTAATTTTTTATTTATTCATGGGAGAATGATGAATTGGTTAGTGTATAATGTGTAGAATTGTTGGTGGTTTTATGAAACTATGTGTTGGTTGTATTTATTGTAGAATTTGGTAAAGTGTTGAGCTTAATAAATATGTTGGAAGTGGAATATTTTGTTTTAAAGTTGACTTTAGAATAATAAGAAAAAAATGGCTAAATTGGCACAAGGCAAAAGTAACAATATAGCAAGTAAAAGGTAAAAATAAGTGAAAAAAGTACATATAAAGTATATATAGAGAATTATGGAAAGATATAATGAAATTAATAAGGCAAAATAACATTAATAAGATAAGAATAATGAACTAGATAAAAGTAGACAGAGAGAGAGAGAGATTCACTGCCACTTTTCCACGAAAATCCTTACCATGTAAATAAGTCTTACTACAATACCATTAAGCCTATAAATTTCTTGGTATTTAAGTTTACTAAAATGAGTAAATCTTGATGTGTACAAAAAAAAGGTAAAATATATTTTTGAGAATGATATTATATAAATTTGAATCCATATATTTGTGATACCATTATTTCAAAAACTTTAAATATTCAAATTATTTATATTATAGTTTTAAAATGTTGAAAAACTAAAATAGAAAGTAGTTTGGAATTGATATTATAAAAATATTTGTATAGAAAGCATGTTTAAATAGAATTAAATATTTTTATTGTGTTGAGACTTTTATAACCTAAACTATAAAATTAGATTTTATAGGTTTTGGGTAGTAAGGAATTAATAATATTATTATTAATAAGCATATTAACATTTTAGTATTTATTGAATATATGGATAGGAATTTCATATATCATTAAAAAGGAAGCAACTTATAATTAGTTTAAAAGAGATCATAGAAAACTTTCATACACTTCTTATAGGATGTTGAAGTTCGAAATCAAGTAAGGAGATAATGGAATTATTAGGTACTCAAGATGTATCTTAAGTATCATTAAATGTTTCATACCATGAACTCATTGGGCCATTAGATATATGAAATTGGCTTACAGTAGCTATTCGAGAAAGATGTGGATAAATGATAATTGGGATAATAGTAGTAACCTATCCTAGAATATGATGTGAGATTTAGGATTTAGGAAATAGTCATGATGAAATAACTTAGCATGATACTAGTATCTTGATTATAAAAAAAACATCACTTTCAACCTTCAATATCTAGTCAAATGATAGCAAAGGAATTAGAATCACTTCTAGACCAGTGGTCACTTATTTGGAGGAAATTACACCACACATCCTCTAAGAGAGTCATTTAGAAAAACATTGAGTTCAATAAATGAATGGATTTTTCTTCATTGCATGTTACATGTTGACTTTTAATATCTTTGAAATCATTATGGATGATAACTTATATTTGTCAAGATGGATATTGGAATGAATAGAATGGAAATGATATTTTGGATATTGGTGTTGGCATGATTAAGCCAATTGTTGTTTTAGTTCTTTGCGAATTGGTTAACACAATTTTTGTTGTTAATTCTAGATAAGTGTGTTTTAGTTCTTGGTTTATAGTTTAATAGGAATTCCATTCTCAAGTCTTATGTCATTATGGGGAAATAGGGGTGTTGTAGCTTGAATATTTTGTCTTATTGAGTTTGTGTAGTTGTTGAGTGTTATTTTGTTGCTCACAACATTTAATAGTTATACCTTTAGAAATTTTCAAATTGTAGTTGAAAATTACAAGTCCTTGTTTACAAGTATAAGTGTGTGTTCCAAAAATTTTTCTGGTGATAAATGGTTTGTGTGTCATTGAGTAGAATGGTACTATAAAGGATAAGAAAAATATGCATAATGATCATGAAATTTTAATTTTGAAATTGATGAATATTGATAAGAATGCTATAGTGTATTATTGCTCTATATGTATGATTCTCATACTTAGAATGTTACGATATGAGGATATGATTTCATTTATTATGTGATGGAATAATATGTCTCTTTTATAGAGAAGATGATGTCATATGGAGCATGTAGCTATAACTTGTAGATTTCATGACGTACATGAGCATACAATCATTACTATTTAGAATGTTGTGATAAAAATGATGTTATGTTCTCATGATGGCATGTCAAGTATCTTGTATGATATGGCATACAGATTATTTCTATGAGGTTATGATGAGAACCAATGCATGGGTTGCATGTTGAGATGTGGTGATTGAAAATCACAATGAGGCTGAGAAGGCTTGTTTATTTGATGATCTTGTAGGAGCACATACTTACGAGGGAGAATGTGTAGCATCATATGTGTTGGGTACAAAATCAAACAACGCTACATATTCCAATGTATCTATTGCCTTGCATAGCTCTTGATGGATAACTCTTGAAGAGTTTTATGACCATCTTGAGGAGGTCTAGTGCCTAATATTGGATTTGGTTGTCGAAGTCTAGAGGGGGCATATAGACTTCGTTGTCGAAGTCTAGAGGGGGCGTAAGTACTTCAATGCCAAAGTCTAGAGGGGGCATAAGGACTTCGATGCCTGGGATTGTGCATTGTAGTAAGTTGCGGAGGGAGTTGGTCTAGCCTTGCAAAATGTCGAGAGTCATTGAGTACTAGGATCAGATGCCTACCTTAGGGAAGATGAGGTCTAAGCCCTAGGGCAAGACTTGGGGCTATGGTATAGCCCGAGGAGGCTATATACCTGGTTCTAAAAGTTGGGAAAGAGGCTTGAGATTTCTTAGGATATCCCCATTGTTGTGGAACTTTCGACGTCTGTTGGTATACTAGTTCAGCAGAGGGTGTTTGGCAATCATAGCGTACAAATAATAATAAATAAAATTAACTTCGGGACAAAGATCCTTAAATAAAGGGAGTATGTAATATCCCATAATAATAATAATAATGATAATAATAAAGTAAATAAAATAATATTGATATACATAAGTAAAAATTAACGAAGAATAGATAAACTAACAATTAACGAAGAGAAAATATATGAATAAGTAAATAAAACAACAAATAACTAAGAAAAGATAAAATAACAAATAACGAAGAAAATATAATAATAAATAAATAAAACAAAAGTTGGCATGGACACATGGATGGTGTACATGCATATCCTTTTCCAACCCCTTATGATTTTTAGAGCCATTTGTTCTATTTAATTGGAGAAGGGGGAAGAAGAGGCAAACATTCATTCACTCATTCTTGAGGAAGGAAATGCTGGAGGGAATAGATCATTGGTAGTAGTAAGTTGGTTGAGGGCTCGAGGGTGGCTAGTTGTTGAAATATATTAAGCAGCTAAGTCTATGGTTGGGTGGAGATTCGTCTCGAAATCCTTGTTGTGTATAGTGGTTTCGGATCAGCGCAAGAACGTCAAAACACTGTAAACCTCAGTAAGAAATATTCATTCCTCAGGTACGCATCACTGTTTAAATTTTTATTGCATATGTTAATAGTTTGGTTGTTGTAAATTATTTTATACTTAATTTATGGGATGTTACATGTTTCCAATTGAGATGACATCTATTATGATTATAACTCATTCCATTAAAATAACATATGCTTCAAAATCATACAAAAGATTCCCACCTCATATGACTCCTCCTTTCTTTAGAATTGGTAATTCAAGGAATAAGCCTAATAATTGAAAAAAAGAAACTTCTAACTCATATTATGACTTCAAAATAGCTAATGATTTCCAATGAATCTCTAACCATCCTTCTTGCAAAGATTCTTTTCCAAACAAGGATCTTTAGTATTAGGAAGTTAACCTACAATTTATTTGTTCTTAATGCATTTTTTTCCTGAGATTAATCACTTCAAATGGTTCAATATCCATATAGATAAATGGATATGACAAAAATATAATCATCATGAAACATGATTATTACCAATGAATTAGTTCTTATATGATTAATAATATAATAATACGGTCACCCGGATGCGGGTGCCTTAAACACGTATTAATGCTGAAGCATGAGAGGGAGGCAGCTGGCGTTACGACCAGCAGATCATGGCGGTTAAATGCAAGTGAAACTCAGGAATTTATGGCTCTGAGTACTGGCGGACTGCAAGGAAATAACTCCAGGATGGCGCGCATCCATTCGGGCATAAATGAGATGAAATTAGGCGGAATTGGAACAGGGATCTGCTTCAGGCTGTTAATTCTTTTGCGTTTCAGAGCTACAAATAGAATATGGAAGCCCCCCTGGTTCAGGTATCTGGGGTCTGGAATATCAAGAGTGTTTGTTGTGTCTGAGCCTGCTGAAGTCTGGTTTATTACGTTTGTTCTCTGTGTCTGCGTCTGGTCCAAGAATTTTGCTTCGCCTGTCTTTGTTTGGTGTCTTGGCATAGCTTATCCGGTCAGCACCTTGTTAGCGCAGTGGGTCTTATCTGGTTGTGATTGGGTTTCGTTGGTTAGTGATTCCTTCGAATGCTTGCTCTGTCAGGGGGTTTTATCCAGTGCGGAGGTCTGGTTTTGGAACCTAGTCCAATTAGCCTGTCATTGGCTGCTCCTCACCCACCCTCAGTGTCTTTGTTCGGTCATTCAGCAAATTAATTTCACTATGCCTCGTCGTCGTGGAATCCCCAGATGTGGTAGCAATTCAGGGTCCAGGGGAGGCTCACGTTGTTGTGGAGGGTCTGTCCCACAGTGTTTAGAACCTTTAGCCTCTGTCCCGCCCCCCTCTCTGCCCTCTGACAGTTCCGGTCCTTCCCTGAGCATCTCTTTCCATTCTACTCGTTTTAAGTCCAGAAGCAAGCTTAACAAGCCACTTATCTCAGCCATTGTAACAGTGCTCTTCTCGGAGGAGGAGGATGAGCTTGCCGGTTCGGAAGAATCATCTAGGGAACAATCTCACTCCCATACTCCCAGTGATCTTCAAGGAAGCCTAATTGGGGAAGTCTGCAATGACTCTGGGATGATGTGCGAGGAAGGCCAGCAGAAAATCACTCATCCCCAGCCTTCGTCTTCTCAAGAGCCCATCATTGGATGCGAGTTGGCACGCCTCTCCGGAAATGTTCTTAGCCTTGTTCTCCCTCCAGGCCGCAGCATGATGGATGCAGAAGACAATATAATGGTTTCCTGGGTAAACCAAGCAAGTGCGAAGGATTTCGGCTCTCCTCCGCGGGACTAAGTGCTTCATGGTTTCAATGACTCTTCAGCAAGCTAACCTTTGTGGTCTAGTTTTGGTATGAGTTTTCTTAATTTGCATGGTCTCTTCCCTTAACAGCATGAGATTCACAGTCTACAGGACTTTTTTGCTTCTTAACAGATATGTAATAGTCATTATAAAGAACAGTATTTTTGTAAGGGATCAGTTTCTTCTGAAGCTTCATCCTGATCTCGCTCAGCGTAGTGTTGAATTTCTTAATTTCACCAGATCGCCTACTGTTATGATATTTATTTTTGTAAAAGTCAGGCATCAGGAGACCCGCAATAGACTTTTTGGTAGAGGGTAGGCTACAGCCCCCTCAGAGGTTCAAACCTCTCTGTAAATATTTTTCCTCTTTCATTTTAATAGAATAGTCTTTACTCAGAACAAAACAAAACAAAACAAAACAAAACAAAACAAAAAAAAGAGAAAAAGAAAAAGAAAAAGAAAAAGAAAAAATAAAATAAAATATAAAATAAATAAATAAATATAAATAATAAATAATAAATAAATAAATAAATATATAATAATACGGTCATTTCATTTCCATATAATAATCACAATATGGAATGGATCAGTTAATTTATCTCAAATTATTGATTGGGTAATTCAAATAAGATCATTGGAGATGATTAAGGATTTTCTAAAATAAGAAGAATTTTGATTAAATACCTTTTTGCTTTTCCAATTTTCAAAGGTAATTACCTTATTTACTATCTAATTAATTATGAAAGATTGAATTATTCAAGCCTAAAATAATAATTCTCACTAATTTTATTTATTAAAATTAAAAGAATGATTTGAGGCTTAGCATTGAAACTACTATGTACACTTTTCTTAAATTACTTTTCTTAACCAATAATTTAAATCCTAGTTTGTATTTCTCCACCTTACTTCTCATCCATGGTTTTCCAATCTATTAAATTCCAAAAAACAATCTCCTTATATATCTATTATATAGAAAAAATAATAAACATCATGATATGGAAAAGGTAGAAAACATAATGGTGATATAAAAGAGTTGTGTTTGAAACAATAAAAGTATCAATAACAAGATTGATAATGGTTATAAAATGTGTATAATTTATTTTCTTAAAAGAGGAGAAAAAAATAGAAGAATAATTTTTTATATTTACAATAATTTGATTTTTTTAATTTAATTTTCAATTTAATTCTAATATAAATGATATCCTACAATGAGTTTTAAGGGATAGCTTAATTGGTCAAGCCCTTGTTGCTAAGTACCTTGCTTATTGGGAAGTTACAAGATCAAATCTCTTCGATGCACTTGGGGTTACTCCTGATATATAATAAATTTTCATATTTGCAATAATTTGATTTTTTAATTTAATTTTCAATTTAATTCTAATATAAATGATACTCTACAACGAGTTTCAAGAGATAGCTTAATTGGTCGAGAACCCTCCTTGCTAAATACCTTACTTAATGGGAGGTTACAAGGTCAAATCTCTTCGATACACTTGGGGTTACTCCTGATATATTAAGATGATGCTAATTATACTCTACAACCAACACTTTATTAATTTTTAACCAATCCATTTATTATTTATTAAATAATAAACTTTTATAAAAAATCAAATTATTGGGCTGTTTATCCTTTTGAACATATCTATATTCTTCCTAATATTACCATTTTATTTGTATTCATCTCTTTATAAAAAAAATTAGGGAAAACATAGTAATTAATCCATATATATCCATAATTAACCACTTATCACTAACATTAAGAGCAATGAGAAACATATCCAATTGAAAAATGATATTTAGCTAAACATATTCGGGGAATTTAAATAGGACATAACCCATTGATCCCTCAACCCTTCAACAATACATGCCTACTTCAGCCATTGTGGCTATTGCATACATTTGACCTTTAAGTTATTATATTGTAGTCACATCCACTACTTGTTAATGATATTTTGATAAAGAAACAAAAAATTCCCCCTTGAAAATGGTTGTTTTAAGAAGCGAAATCTAATATATAATGGAGTTAAAAAATTAAAGTATAATTTAATTTAATTTTTTAATCATATTTAAAATATTGTATTAATAAAATTTGTGTTTATAGGAAATGAATAATTTAATTTAATTTTTTAATCATATTTAAAATAATGTGATTAGATCTACAAAAAAATTATCTAAAGTATTTATCATTTATTAAATGTTTATAATGTTAAGAGTAGTGATATAGTTTTAAGAAAAAATGTTAACATTATATATTTCGGTAGTATATACTCAATAAAAGATTTTTAAGATTAAATATATCAAAATTTCCATATAATAAACATATTAAAAAAAAATTCTTTTTTTAGGTGGAACATGCTCCATAGTAGGAGCTAAAACATTTACATATAGAACGAAAACTTTATCAACATTAATAGAGTCAGCTACAGAAACAAAGGAATGATTATCCACAAAAGGAGCAAGTTTCAACTCTACAATTTGTAATCTCAAACTATTGATTTTGTCTTCTACTTGCTAGAGCTTCAATTCATGATAATCTAGAATTACCATCGTGGTAGAAACTACATAAGAAAGTTTATTGTGCTTGAGCTGCGTTTGTTGAATTTCATTCTAAAGATCCTTGATGTCTTTATCCTAAGAGGAGGGAGAGTGTTCTCTACACATTCTGAGGGAAAAAAGTCTCCACTTTGTGTCTCTAGTAGAAAGGAATTGCCAATAAAATTTCCCCATCTAGTTAATAAAAGTTGTGGACATAGTATTAGGGTAGAATGACATAGTCAAAATGCCCCTTTAGAAGATAATAAGTCTAACCCTTAACTCCTAAATCCCAGAACTTTTGGAGAAATTGACACCACCCTAGTCATTTCCCCTTCAGAGAAAACCCAATGAAACCCTATGGGAAGATCAAGTCACCACATGGTGCTTCCAAGTCACCCCTACCAGTATAAGGATGGAGAAAAACATGGCACCAGAAAAATATCTTAATTGAAAGTGAAAGACCAAAGACACAAAAATCCTTACTGATCCCTTAAAGCCACCTTTCTTTCCAATGAAGCCCCCTGTCCATGCCCACCGAAGAGGTTAAAACACAATTATTAGTTCACCACAAAGTTTAGACTAATCAACCATAATAGGGCCTATTCTTAGTTCCATGAATTGCAATCTAGGATCATCATCATCCAACTATGGAGAAAAAAAAATTGCCCCCTAGGATCCCAAATTTTAAGTCAATTTCCACATGGGAGGGGTTCCATCTAGCTTGCTAGCACATTACAATGGAAAATTTCTCTAATGAACTCTAGTATTGTGTCCTCCTTCCCATTGCAAGGTTCACCTCAAGGTTTAGATGAGAGCTCACACACCATGATGCTCTTTGAAATCTTGACACATGTTTAAATTGGTTGAACCTCCCAGCCACCTCCTAAATTCGCCACCAATTGCCATTTTCACAAGATGGGGTGATGAGTCGCCATATCATTCCAATAGAGGGTACCCATGTCAAACCAAACTACTATGTTTTCCAATTGATCTAATTTGATGTTTTTCAACTTAAGAACATGCCATAATCTAATCACATGTATCACTTTCAAATGTAGTATAATCCAATTGAGGAGAGAATTGAGTGAAAGTTCGAGTGAGCAAGATCTACAATGAATGTATATGATGATAACTTTTGAATCCTTGACTATAGTTAACTTTTGGATATGAAGAGATAATGTTTAGAGAACTCCTTGGAGAAAAGCATAACCTTTCACCTAGTTGTTGGTGGCCTTGCAGAAACTCCTCAAATAAAATAATTGGATTTTTCCTTGAAAATGTATTAAGACCCCTCCACACTTCCCACCCTAAAATAAGTAATTTAATTCTAATAATTATATATAGATAAAAATTCTAATGAAAAT
>APFE031540467.1:0-11087 GCA_000404065.3 Pinus taeda | reverse complement strand
AAGGGATAATGTAGAAATTTAAAAAAAAATGATTATTCAAATTCCTCTTTAATGATTGTTTCTATTGTGGTTGGTATCTTGAAAATGTGTTACTAGGATTGTCATTGGTACATGGATTCGAAGGTAATGGGATGCTAGGCTCTTCTTTTTTGAATGTAGAGATAAAGCTTTGATTATCTATTTTTATTGGTTTATGATTTTTTCATATAAATGAAAATATGTTTTATTAAAAATCCAATTTAGATAAATATTTTAACTATTATTTAATCATTAATTAGTGATTAAATTTATTCATTTAAAATTTACAAATTCTATTTTTAAGAATTATCTAAATTAACATTTTATGAATAATCAATTTATAAATAAATAATTCTCATTATTATTTATAAATAATCAATTTGATATAATTTTTTATCCTTTTCTTTAAAGTGACTTTAATAATCTATTAAAGAAATAAAAAAAAACATCCCACTTGATATTTTCCAATAAAAACTTGGTAAGTTGCACAAAAGTAACCCTATGCATTCGATCTATTTGCAATTATCCTTGGAAGCTTTACCTTCTTAGGTTTCCACAACCCTCCATACACAAATTTAATTTGGTGATTAACGTGAATGGGAGGGATGCCATTATCTTAGAAAACCATTTCATTTTTTGCCCATTTCATTTTTTGAAGGTTAGAGTGCCCAAGAAATCACATATCATAAGTCTTATGATCTTATTCTTAAACTATTTTTTCCAATAATTTATTAAAGATATTTTTTGCTAGGTATCTACAACTTTAACATTTATAAAATTATCTTTCAAACCTGTTTAGTATAAGTGCATAACATAAAATAGGATCTACAATTTAATCTCTTTTTTTTCTTTTTTCTTTTTTTTTTAAAAAATGCATGTTTTCTAGTCCTGGCCATGTTCTTTATTTACACATTTCAATTAGTATAATTTTGTTTGAGAGAGCCCATATAAGAAAAATATAGCCTTCAAAATGGTTTTTTAATCTTATATATGGACTTCCACCACCATACTTATTCCTCTCCTTCTTCCTCTAAGAACATTGCCTTACATCTTAATCGTGCAATATACCTTCTTGAGGCACTTGTTCTGGACTAAATTATTTCATCTTCTTTGTCCATCAATCTTATAGGATTCTATTATAATCTTTGCACATATAAATTCTTAGTTATGTCTCCTATCCCCAAAGCCTTAGATTCACTGCACTTTTCCACCCTTGATTCATATAAAGCGGGCATTGAATTTGCTACACCTAGCAAATAGTGAATGATCTTCAAATTAAATTTATAAATTAGAAGATTATGTAATTTATATTGACTAGCACATCCAATCCAAGGGTATTCCCTTAATGTAACTCTAAGGCCCCATTTTCATCTCTCCATGCCAACCAATTGCCTAATAGTGGGAAAGTTTTGACCATTGCCTTCCAAAAATTAGAGGTTTTGCCATTGTTTTCATTAGAGGTATGATCTTGTCTCATAAGGATAATGGATCTATATATTTTTACAACTCCATTTTGATTCTATGGTCTATCACCTTTAAGAAGTATCCATACTCTTTGTTGCTAAAAGTTAACCAAAAAAGGAATATTTTTCAGACTCCATTCCCAATATTCCTAAGTTTTTCTATTCTTCATTTTATTAGAGGAATAAATTATTGTTAGAGATTTCTAGAATAACGTTGTGTAACATGTTGAGAAATGGCAACAAGAAATTCCAATTCAATTTGTCCTTGAATTAAACTAAGAATTCTATTCTCATAGCATCTTCTAAATAGTTAATCAAGTTCAATTAACTTAATTAGCTAAGGAATTTTGAGTTGGAAGTCTTTCTGTAGTCATGTATATGTTCTCCCTAAATTTTAGGGGTCCAACATGAGTTTAAATTGAGTTGGAAATTAGATCACTCAGTTTACTGAATTATGTTCAGTTAAATTAGTTACAAACTGTTTGAGGAACTATTAGAAAGTTAACAGTCAGTTGGTACACTAGTGCATCCACAAATGTCACTCTAGTTAACTCAAGATTCCCTCATTAGAAACTCATGCATGTCAATTTTGAGAAAGACCTAGTTGAGACTAGAGTGTAGGGACAATGTGCTATCAGTTGTATTATTTACTGGAGCGTAAATATCATGATGGATCAGAGATTGATCATATGTTTGGATTGTGTAGTTTTGGAAGCGTGAATTCCCTTTAAATACATGTTATTCATCCTAGGAATTAATGCAAGATATTAGGGGCTTGGAGATTTGTTGAATAGGCTAAGGATTTGGCTTGAGCTATCTTGTGAGCTGAGAGAGTTGAGCATACTTGTGGGGAATTCTTCTAGTGAGAACAAGCTTTGTATATTCACTCATATTTATGATATATGAAATACATATAGCGGAGTTTTGAGCAGTGGATTTCCCCAGATACATTTTGTGTTATGTGCCATTGATTTACCTTCTTCTTGTTCATATTGTTTTCATCGATCTATTGACTTCCACTGATTGAAAGTAGAAGTAGATTCTTGTCCTGTGCTTTAGTACATTGCATGAGCTTGTGAATCTATAATATTTTCTACATGGTATCAGGGCTGAGAACAATATACTAGAGGAGATTTCAAAGTTTTGAGTTTTGGGTTACAAGTGAAATTCAAATTTGTAATACATACTTTAGGATTGGCAGATGGTGTTCTACGATTTGCGGCTCGAGTATGCCTTGGAAGGTAGCTCAGATTTTATAGCCTGGAGGGACAGAATGGAAGTTGTGCTAGAGGATAATGGCTTGAATGAATTTGTTTATTAAGAAGATCTTAAGCCAACAACATCAGATGCGCAAAATTTGGTTGAATGGAAGAAGTGTGTGGCGAAGGCGAGGCGTATAATCCTTGAGGGAATTCGAGACCACATTGTATCAAGTCTCCAAGGCAAGGAAACTCCATATGCTATGTGGAAAACATTGTCGAACTTGTATCAGAACAACAATGACCAAAGGAAATTGGCATTGAAGGACAAACTTCAAAAAATCAAAATGGAGAAAGACGAGACGATTCAAAAATACTTGATCAAGTTCACTCAGTTTCCTGATGAACTTGGAAGTGTTGGAATCATAGTTCCGAGGATGATATGGTGAGTCTTACTCTTCTAGAACTCCCAAAGAGTTGGCATAGTTATTAGGACTCTGTCAATGGTTAGGAGAAGCTGTCAAATTGGGAATGACTGTGGTTGTATTGGATGCAGGAGGAGATCAAGAGGAACACCGGGGATGGCTCTTCATCAAACACTGACGATGAAGAGAATTGTGCCTTAGCAATTAAGGCAAAGAAGTGGAAAGGGAAATATTCCCATTCCAAATCAGATTCTTATCATGGAGGTAAGAATAAATACATGACGAAAGTTAAGTGCTTTATTGTCATGAGTTGGGCCAGTTTGCTACAAATTTTCCACTTAAGAAGTCTAAGAATACGTCCTCAGGAGGAGCGGTGGGTGAGGCTTTGGTCTCTCAATTCGAATTGGACTTTTCCCTCATTGCATGTGTGGTGTCATCAATGATGGGAAGTGTATGGTAGTTAGATAGTGGAGCTTCATTCCACATGACTGGTGACAAAGAGTTATTCAGTGACCCGGAGGAGAAAGATCTCCATATGCATATCGCGATGGGTGACGACGGGAAGTATAGTGTTACGAGGTTGGGCACGATTACTTTTCAAAGGGAGCATGGGACTCCATTAACCTTGAAGAATGTTATGTGTGTTCCCAGGCTGAAGAAGAACTTGGTATCCGTTTCCATGCTTGAGGATAGAGGCTATGATGTGATATTCTTAAAAGGAAAGTTGTTCCTTTGACAAATAGCCATGATTAAAGTAAAGAAGATAGGGATTCAAGTGAAGAATCTCTATAAGATGGAGGTAGAAGAGTGTGCTGCTTTGAGAACAAAAGTAGGAAGGGTTCAAATCTGAGACATTAGTGAGTTGTGGGATAGGTGATTGGACCAATTGCATCATGGGGCTTTGAAGATATTACAAAAGATATCTATCGGTCTTCCCAAAGGTACACTGGAGCAAGTTAATACATGCAAGGGGTGTACTTTGGGAAAATACACCAAGTCTTCCTTTCACGACAGAGACAGTCGAGTAGAGGGTATTATAGAGCGATTCCATTCAGATGTGTGTGGACCATTCTCGATAGCATCCATAGGAAAACATAGGTATTATGTTATATTTGTTGATGACTATTCTCATAAATGATGGATATTTTTCATGCAGAAAAATGATCAAACCTTCACAAAGTTTTGTGAGTTTAAAGCATTGGCAGAGAAAGAGTGGGGAAAGAAGGTTAAATCTCTACAGAGTGATAATGGTGGTGAGTATGTCTCAAATAAGTTTAATAACTTATGTGCATCGAAAGGGATTAAACTAGAGTTGACGAAACCCCATAAACCTCAGCAAAATGGGGTGGCCGAGAGGAAGAACATAAGCATAGTAGGGGAAGCAAGGGAAATGTTGCATGATCAGGGCCTACCACTACACTTGTGGGTTGAGGCATGGAGCAAAATGGTTTATGTTTAGAACCGTAGCCCACATCAGATACTTGAGATGAAGACACCAAAGGAGGCTTATTCTGGTAAGAGGCCAAATGTTGGTCACTTCAGGATTTTTGGGTCATCGGTATATTTCCATGTGACTAAAGATGCATGGAGGAAGCTTGAGCTGACAACAAAGTTGGGGATATTTGTGGGGTACATAGATACAACTCACAACTATCGGGTGTACTTTCCAACAAGCGGTTTATGTTCAGAACCATATCCCACATTGAATACTTGAGATGAAGACACCAGAGGAGGCTTATTCTGGTATGAGGCCAGATGTTGGTCACTTTATGATTTTTGGGTCATCGATATATTTCCATGTGGGTGTACTTGTCGACCAGCAAGATGATAGTGGTTTGTAGGGATGTTAGATTCGATGTGGAGAAGGCCATGTGAGTTTCAAGCTTGAGCTACATGCTGATGAGGAGCTTTTAGCTCCTAAGGTTGAGGAGCCTCATATTGATGTGGAACAACCACATGCAGAGGATCCAGGAGTGGATACATCCACTCAGGCAAAGTCTTCCAGAGAGGGAATAAAGTGCACCAGAGAAGCTGACAAATTTTTGGATGATGCACAGGAGAATGTGGGAGCACCCATTTCCCAGCACAGGTAGAGGAGGTCACATGAGAGGTACACTGGATACATGGCTCTTATTAGAAAACATGTTGTGACAGAGCCATCTCCCTTTAAGGAAGCAGTGTAATAGCTGGTTTGGGTTGATGCCATGGTCGAGGAGTATGAATCCATAGTTCGTAACAATGTTTGGGATGTGGTCCTGAGACTGAAGGACAAGTCAGTGGTAAGCTCCTATTGGCTTTACAAGGTAAAGCAAGTTGCAAATGGTAGTGTAGAGAAGCATAGGGCTAGATTTGTGGCCTGTGGATTTTCATAGGTAGAGGGGATTGACTATGATGAGACCTTTTCTCCTATTGCAAGGTACTCTTTGATCATATCTATATTGGCACTATCAACACAAATGGGTTGGAAGATACATTAGATGGATGTGAATACAACCTTCCTTAATGGCACGATTGAGGAAGAGGTGTACATAGAGCAGCTTGAAGGTTTTGAAACCTTTGATCGTGATTCAAATGTGTGTCTGCTCAAGAGAGCATTGTATGGGCTGAAGCAAGCACCCCATGCTTGGTACACCATGATAGATAGCTACTTCACCGGGTTAGCCTTGACGAAGAGTGAAGCAGATGCGAACCTATGCCACATAGTGGTGGAAGGTAAACTCTTGATAATTGTACTTTATGTTAATGATGTCATACTGATGGGTAACAATTAGTTGATCAAGTCTTGCAAGGAGGACCTTGCAAAAGAATTTGAGATGAAGGACATGGGGCTCATGAATTACTTTCTTGGCATGGATGTATGGTAGGGAGATTGGGAGTTGTTTGTGTCTCATGGAAAGTATGCCAACGAGATACTTAGGAGATTCTGCATGAAGAGCAGCAAACCCATGGAGACTCCTCTAGCAGGTAACTAGAGGAAGGAAGATGCTACTTCAGGGGAAGTAGTGGAAGCTAATGTTTACAGGAAGTTTGTGGGTTCACTCATGTACTTGGCGAACACACAACTAGATATGTGATATGCATTTAAGCAGATTAACCAAGCAATGGTTAGGCCTACTAAGTTGTATTATAAGGCGACAAATCATGTGTTGAGATACCTCAGTGGAACTTCTCAGTACGGATTATGGTATAGATGGACAGAGGGACTAAATCTTCAAGGCTTCATCGATGTATACTAGGCAAGGATTCCATTTGACAAGAAGAGCACATCAGGAGGGATCTTCAATATTGGGTCAGCGGCAGGTTTCTTAGTACATTAGGAATAGATATCGGTTGCACTCAGTTCAGTAGAGGTAGAGTACATGGCTGCAAGTTAGGCAGCATGTGAGGCCATCCAGATGAGGAAGATCCTAGTTGGTTTGTTTGGTGAAGAAATGGATCCAACTGTGATTTACTACAATAATCAGAGTTGTATCAAACTCTCTGAAAATCCAGTTTTTCATGATCGGTACATGCATATTAATATTCTGATATCATCATATTGGAGATAGTGTATTGAGGCAGATTATGTTTTTAGAGTACATTCCCATGGAGGAGAAAGATGTTGAAATTTTGACAAAGGCATTGTGAAGATGTAAATTCGAGTTTCAAAGAGACAAGATCAGGGTAGCTAATAATCCCTTTCTTGTTGAGAGGGACGGTTGAGAAATGGAAATAAGAAATTCCAGTTTAATTTGTCCTTGAATTAAATTAAGAATTAAAATCAAATTCTATTCTCATAGAAACTTGTAAATAGTTAATTAAGTTTAATTAAATTGATTAGCTTAGGAATTTTGGGTTGGAAGTCTTTTTGTAGTCATGTATATGTTCTCCCTAAATTTTAGGGGTCCAATATGAGTTTAAATTGAGTTGCGAATTAGATCACTTAGTTTACTGAGTTATGTTCAATTAAATTAGTTCCAAACTATTTGAGGAACTATTAGAGAGTTAACAGTCAGTCGATGCACTAGCGCATCCACAAGTGTCACTCTAATTAGATGAAAATTCCCTCATTAGAAACTCATGCATGTCGATTCTGAGAAATACCCAGTTGAGACTAGAGTGTAGGGACAATGTACTATCAGTTGTATTATTTACTGGAGTGTAAATATCATACATGCATCAGATATTGATCAAATGTTTGGATTGCGCAGTTTTGGAAGCATGAATTCCCTTTAAATACGGGCTATTCATCCTAGGAATTAATGCAAGAGATTAGGGGCTTGGAGAGTTGTTGAATAGGCTAATGATTTGGCTTGAGCTATCTTGTGAGTTGAGAGAGTTGAGCATTCTTGTGTGGAATTGTTTTTTGAGCAGTGGCTTTCCCCAGATACATCTTGTTTTATGCGCCATTGATTTATCTTCTTCTTATTCATATTGTTTTCATCGATCTATTGGCTTCCGCTAGTTGAAAGTAGAAGTAGATTCTTGTATGAGCTTGTGAATCTACGTGATTTTCTATAGCATGTGTGATTTATCCAACGTTTCATATGGTAACTCCATCCATCATCAGGAACCACAGAAATCCTTAAGGGTAAATGAGTGTTGGATAAACCTTTTATAGGAAACAATTATTGATTGTTTGGTTAACAGTCAAAAAATAGATAAATAATATTTGACCAATTTTTTGAGACCAAAATTTATTTCAATTAAATGAATAAACCATATTTGACCAATAATGATGAATAGGGAGGATGGTTATAGGTTCAGCCGATCTTGGAAACCTGTTAGCCACCATCTCACCCATTGAATCTCAACCCGCCCCTGATCCCCCTCTTCCTCCTCTTTATCCTTCTCTTCATCTTAAAGCTTTTGATGGTCATATTTTAGAATATTTATCGATAATTACTCTCTTCATCTTATTTTATATTAACCCTTACCTCTCTTTCTTCTCACTTTATTTCTTAACCTTTTATCCTTTACTCATTTTTATCCACTTTAATCCTTATCTCCTTTACCTCCCTTTATTATTTTATTTTATATTCCCCCTTTAATCCTTAGCCTCTCTCCTAGTCATATTGTTGACCATGGACTCTATATTGTGAATGTTTTGTTGATCCCTTTCCCATTTCATTTCTAATTTATAATCTAATAATAATGGATTTAGATGGACCCATTTTTCATTAATTATACTGAATTTAATATATTTCATCTAATCCTTATTATTCATTATTAAAATTTTATTTCCTAATTAATTCTTAATTTTCTATTAAAAACATCTTTTTTTCAATTTTTTTTACTATTTTAAATTTTCAAAAATTAACAAATCATAATCATTATTGGTCAAATATATTTTATTCATTTAATTCAAATAAATTTTGGTCTCAAACATTTGTTCAAATATTATTTATTTATTTTTTTAACGTTAATCCAACAATAAATAATTGTTTCCTATAAAAAGGCTATCCAGTACTCATTTACCCTTAAGTGTTCCCTGATAATGGATAGAGTTACCATCCGAAATGGACAAATTACCCATGTTACACAATGTTATTCCCGAAATATCTAATAATAGAACAAACTACGGAAGTCTAGTATCTAAAATCTCTAACAAAAACATTTTTCTTTATTTTTTCCAACAAATATTTCATAATATTTTTTAGTGAGTGATGAAAACATACCAAAATTAATTTCACCATTCTCAATCTACCACTACCTTATTTACCATGCACACCAATTGAAATAGTTTATATTTATATTTTAATAATATATATTATATTTTTAATATTATATATATATTATAATTTATATATTACTTGACTGTATATAATTATTTGGTTTTAACCATCACACAAGTACGTGCGGCAGACTCGTTGATTGTGTTTTAGTCCAACTAGCATCAGTTCATCTCAGGGGAGATGTTGGCGGAGGGAGCCATCTATGGAGGAATAAAAGTTATTCTCATCGAGCATTTAGATTCGACCAAACCTCAAACAATCAAGTGGTAGCATTTTATAGTTGGATAAATTATTCTTCCAGCCAACATTTGCGATTGACCCAAACTTAAACTCAAAAATTACTTAAAAATATATATCAACAAATATTATATATCTATTATATTTATATATATATATTATATATATATATATATTTATATTATATTATATATATATATATTATTATTATTATTGTTCTTTTATTTGAACAAAACAATGTTGTAGGGAGCTTAGTCATGTCACTCAAGTTACAAATTATGCTTTCACAAAGATTGAAAATTGATGTATGAAGTGGAAAAATTAATTTCTTACTAAGGTGCAAAGAATTGCATAAATTTTGGTGGATAGTAACCACTATGTCTACACAAGTGTTGAAGAACACATAAATAATGGTGGATAGTAACTCTCAGGTAAGTATAATGTATGATATAAATTTGAATATGAATGTCAATGAATGTGTTTTAAAAAATTACATTTATATGTTTTCTATTTTAAATATTAACAACCAAATTTTATGTTTATAAATTTTCAATATTAATAATCTGAGGGGTAGTTTAAATTGGTAAAATATCTATATCTATATTCTATATAGTATAATCAGTAAAAATATAAAAAGTAAATTTTATTTTTTATTTTAATTTATAAGGTTTAAATTTTCTTTATATAAATTATTTAGTGTATAATTTAAATTTGCGAATCACATTTACTAGTTCTTTACATTTTTTATTCTTGAATTGTAGTTATATGTATCTTGGAACCACTAAATTTTTTTTTAAGTATTAATGTCATGATTTACATCTGAATATATCAATCGTCAATGAATGTGTTTTTAAAAAAAATATACATTTATTATGTTTTGCATTTTTTAATATTTAACAACTATTTATGTTTATAAGTTTTCAATATTAATAATTTGAATGATAGTTTTAAATTATTTAAAAAATATTTATATGTATATCTATATAGTTTATAGTAAAAACATAAAGGTAATTTTTTTATTTTTTAAGTTAGAAGCTTTAAATTTTTTATTTAATTTTAGTTATAATTTAAAATCTGCTCATCGCATTTATTAGTTTTAGGTTTTTATTCTTATTGTAGGATATGTATCTTGAACTCTACATTAATACTTAGTTATATCTTCATTCTTAATATATGCTCCAATTTATTTATTGAATGAGATTAAATTAGTTTTACTTATATTTCATTCTTGTATTTAAAATAGAGTCTAATATTAAAAAACATTTTAACATGCATATTGAGGCAAAGAAGGCTAATTGAGACTTTATATCTTAAAATTTATGTTAGTAGCTAACTGAACCACTTAAAAAAGAAAGGTTAATTGAGTTTTATATCCTAGTACACTTATATTATTGACTAATTAGAAATTTTGATTGTAGATTGAGATTAATACCCAAACTTTATTATTAGTAATGTTAGCATTAATATCTCTCAAAATTAAAAAGCAATATCAAATAAATTATTATTTAAAAATATGTTGCAACTCCTTTATTCAGAGCCAAATTCCTAGAGATAAATTTTTCTTACATTTTACCAAATGGTAACATGAAATTATTGAAGGTAAAACATGGCATTTCTCATATTGTCAATAATCTCATGATTTTATGTTAAAAAGTTTTATATTTCAATTGATCTCCTATGCTTCATAAATCAAAAGTACAGACCAACCTACTTTGAGAAAAAGCTAGCTAGAAGTATTTAGATCTCATAGATCTTGGATTTTATCATTTTACTTGACACAACATAATTTTGGCATCTTATTAGTCCCTGCCTTCAGCAGTGTAAGGACATCAATAGAACTACTAACCATATATTAATTTGGGTTGACTATTATTATATGTTCATTTTAACCAATGCTTTCACTAAATCCTGATATTTAAAATTATTTAACTTTAATCTGTTTGGATAATCAACATTGAGGCCTTATTGCAAGCTTCAATCCTTTCAAGACATTCATATTCTTATGAGAGTAATATATCCAAAGTTGTAGGA
>APFE031540461.1:0-31840 GCA_000404065.3 Pinus taeda | reverse complement strand
TGGTGGATTATGGTTCTTCTTTGCAGATCTAGTTCATATTCAGGGGGAGCATGTTTTTAGGGGGAGCATAACCCTTTGCCCTTGATGTCAAAGGGAGAGAATGTCGCTGAAGTTTTTGAGGTTGCCATCAAGTCCAAAGGGGGAGATTGTTGGCATTATGAGACAAGTGTTGTCCTTGATGGCAAATCACCCAGATGATAAATTATAGTGCAGCAAAATTATTTTCAAGTTCACGGAATTTTATGCAGAGAAAAGGTTACTTCATGTAGAGAAAAGTTCACGGAATTTTATGCAAAGAAAAGTTTATTTCATGTAGAGAAAAGTTCACGGAATTTTATGCGAAGAAAAGTTTATTTCATGTGGAGAAAAGTTCACGCACTTTCATGGTTGGTTCATGGTATTAGTCCCACAGTTTTTGATCCTATGGTTTTGGCCCGTGGTATTGGTCCATTATTTGAGGAAGAGCTTGCCTATATAAAGAAAAGGAGATCATTTGGCTTGGGTATGCTTTTGGGTTGAATATCTTAAGATCTGAAATATTGGGTTATTGTTTCAAAAGCTCGATCTATATGAAAGTGAAGTGGAAAGAGAATCTGTGAAGAGTGATCTCTTGAGCGCTGCAGCTACGGAAGTGTGGAGGCGCCACAGAAGGCGCAGTGCGGAGACGCCACAGAAGGCGCAGTGCGGAGGTGCCACAGGAGACACCACAGAGGCGCCACAGAAGGCGCAGTGAGAAGATGCCACAGAGGCGCCACAGAAGGCGCAGTGCGGAGGCGCCACAGAAGGCGTAGTGCGAAGGCACCACAGAAGGCGCAGTGCAGATACGCCACAGACGGCGCAGTGCGGAGATGCCACAGAAGGTGCAGTGTGAAGATGCCACAGAGGCGCCACAGAAGGCGCAGTGCGGAGGCACCACAGGAGACGCCACAGAAGGCGCAGTGCGAAGATGCCACAGAAGGCGCAGTGCGGAGGCACCATAGGAGACGCCACAAAGGCGCCACCGAAGGCGCAGTGCGGAGGTTCCACAGAAGGCGCAGCTGCGGAGGTGCGTGGCGCCACAGAAGGTGAAGTGCGTAGCGACGCAGGCTAGAGAAAAGGAAATTGCGTATCTGTCTTAAGATCTTTTGTTGACTGATTTTTTTTGTTGATGAGGTGTTCTGGGTTTAGTTTACTGTTATTGTGGATCTGGTTATCTGGGTGACTTACTGGTACTTGATGATCATTTGATGTTTATGGATCCAGTTTGAAAATTTATGAAAAGTGGTCCTTGAAAGAAAAGAAGTAGGGGGTTGTAGCTCCCTTCCAGGAGAGACTGGAAAACGAGAGAGAGTTGTAGCTCTCTGCAGGTTGCAGCCTGCGTACTGGTAAAGGACTGCACCAGTACAAGACCATTGTAAAAGGAGTTTCTAATTTGAAAGAAGATAGAGACATATTGCAGCAGGTGGTTTTCACCCACATTGGGTTTCCACCTTATATCTGGTGTTCTTTGATGTGACTGTCTGTTTTTCTTGCTCATTATTTTATGGTACTGATATGCAAAAATAATTCAAAGTGTAAATAAGGAAGATTTGTTAAAAGAACTAGATAATACTGATTCACCCCCCCTCTCAATATTATTTTCAACAATCTAATGTACAAGTCATAAATAGAAATTTGAACATAGGGATCTCATACTTATTTGAGAATCGTTAAGAAGGTTTGATGACCTCTCACAATAGCTGCATTTTCATCTATTAGCTCATACATTCATTAGCCATTCATTTACTAACCAAAACATGATGAAATCCATAAGTAAAATCTTTCATAAACCATGGTTATAACCAACATATAACCATAAACATAAAAATGATAAAACAGCCATTAAAGACACATAATAAATAGCATAAATACTCTTGAAAATATAAAGGAAAAAGAGCTCTTATTAACATATGAAAAAGTAAACAAATTTAGGGACTTCCAGGCACCACCCGACCATAGATTGAGTTGAACCAAATCTTTCTTTCAGTGAATCCCCCTTGTACCATATTCCAACCATGAATGTAGGACTCACAAAAAAACCAACTAAGGCTTCTCAGGCTTTACTGTGTATCCCACCGTTACTACTCAAGGGATTCCTGTGCCTGAAACCCTCACCTACACAACCAGGATTTACCCTATATCCCTCCATTACCGGTCAATTCCTAGGCTCAAACAAAGAACATAAACTACCAGTATTTACTGCATTCCCACAAAAATTGGTCAAAGACTAGACCCTAAAAAAGCATGGATGCATCTGGTTTTTTTCACCAATTCCTTGAGAAATTTTCCCTTCTCCACCCTTAGGCTTTACCGTGTATCCTTTCATTAAGGGATTCCTAGGCCTTTGTGAATTTTCCTGAGACCACCTCACCTGATTCCAAAACCATCCGGAAATCCATCTCAACCAAATAAAAGAACCCCATCACACAATGGCTATCTAAAAATGGCAAGGAAAGGCTAAAACCACTATCACCCTTGGAAAAACCCATGCAGTTGACATCAAGAGAACCAAATACACACATGCATGTACCATGCATGAAAAAACTAGCAAGGAAAACATACATGCAACTTGATACCTGCAAGTAATCCCACTATAGTCGCTTCATCCAACTCTTCCTTGCTTGATCCTTGCTTCCCTTTTGCTTTCGTGTCCTTCCTTTGCCTCTCTTTCTCCAATGATGGAGTGCTCCAAGACTTCTCTAAGTGTGCAAGAGTATGAGAGAGTAGAGAATAGAGAGGGCTCCAACCCAAAATTGTCAAAAGGATGTGAACTGATCCTCATAATCCTTTTTATTAATGAGGCATTTATTTTCTTCAATTTCCATTATTTTCCTTCAATTTCCTCCTCCCCTGCAACCTATGACCTGTCACCTTCCTTGTTTCCTAATTTCCTTTATTTCATAAATAAAATGCCAATTAATGCCTCTTGCCTTTCCAAATCCTTTGTCATTGCATTTTCCAATTTCCCTTTAGCCATAATAAACCAAATGAACACCCACTAGGATGTTTTGTCCAACATTCAATTTGGAATATTTTTCCCATGACCTTGGTCTTATTTTTCCTTTATTAACTTTATTACATGAACTTTTGACTCGGGGTTGTTACAGACCCCTCACCCTTAGGAGAACACTATCCTCAGTGTTCTATGACACCTACAACCAGCAAGACCGTTGAAAATCAAAACATACTTCCCACAAATCTTTATAACTTAGCTCAATGCATTATTTACAATGAACCACTTGTTGAAAAGCAAACCAACATGACACCCCTACCGCTTATTGGAGCTTTATAACATAGCTCGTTGTGGTATTTACAATAAAAACCATACATAGATATGTACATATACCAAAACACAATTTCCTTCACTATAAAATAATCAAGGATACATGGTCCACATCTAATCAGCTGTCTCCCATGTAGATTCATCGTGCCCAAAGTGCCTCCACTACACTTTAACTTTCTTGATTTCTTTATTCTGGAGCATGAGCATCTTTCGCTGCAAAATGCGCTAAGGTTCTAGCTGGAATTCTCCTTATAGATCCACCTATAATACAGACCAATCAAAAACATTATCAACATCCTTTACATATATTTTAAGCAATGAAACATGAAAAACATCATGGACTTTCACTGTTAGAGGAAGTGAAATTTTGTAGGCAATTGGTCCAATCCTCTCAAGGATCTTGAAAGGCCTGCAATACTGAGGTGTTAGCTTCACACATGGCCCAATCCTCAAGGAGCTCTTATTGGGCTTGATGCACAAGTATACATGATCCCCAACCTTAAACTCCTTAAATGCCTTGTGTTGATTTGCATAACTATTTTTCTATCCTATGTTGCCTTTAGATTCTACTTGATAACCTGCATTTCATGTTCCATCTCTACCAACATGTCCGGTCCTATCAACACCCTGTTCACTAGATCACTCCAACTGATGGGAGTATTAAAACCCTTCCCATATAATGCCTCAAATGAACTCGTCCTCATTGACTCCTAATATCCATTGTTGTAAGAAAACTCAACCAATGGAAGATATTCTTCCCACTTTCGTTGTTGGTGCATAACATGCATTCTCAACATTTCCTCCAAAATCCTATTGAGCCTCTCTATCTATCCATTTGTCTAAGGATGATAAGGTATGTTGAAGGCCAACTTTGTACCCAAAACTACAAATAAATCCTTCCAAAACCTAGAATTGATCTTAGCATCTCTGTCTAACAAAATATTCTTCAGAACACCATGCAACCTCACTATCTCTCTAATGAAGACCTAGGCTACATCAGTAGTTTAAAAAGTAGTCTTCGCTGAATGAAGTGTGCTACCTTTTTCAACTTGTCAACCACAACCATAATATAATGATGTGTCTAGATTTCCTCGGAAAAATTGTAATGAAATCCATGGAAATGACATCCCATTTCCACTCTAGAATTGGGATAAGTTGTAGTAGACCACCTGGATGCCTACACTGTGCTTTTATTTGTTGACAATCCAAACATCTAGCCACAAACTCTACCACTTCCTTCTTCATATTCGACCAATAGTAAAACTTATTCACCATTTTCATTGTCTTCAGATATCCTGAATCACCTGAATATGGCTTAAAATGAAATTATCTCAAGATAATATTCTTGAGCTCATCGTTGTCTGGTACATAGATCTTGTCCCTAAATCTGAACTAACCATCCATTGTGAGACAATAGTCCACATCCTGATCACTTGTACCCTGTTTTTGTAACCTGTACCTAAGCTCCCTATACCTTTCATCATTTTTTCAGGCCTGTAATAAATGGTCTTGTAAATCCATCCCATATGAACTCATAGTTATATGATTTACCTATACTCTTCTGCTAAGAGCATTTGAAACCCAGTTCCCCTTTCCCTTAATATACCTGATCTCGAAGTCAAACTGATTGATCATAGCTAACCATCTAGCTTTCCTGGCATTCAGATTTGGTTGGTCAAATAGGTATCTCAATCCATTGTGATCACTCATCAATAAAAACTTCCTTCCAAGAAGATAGTGTCTCCACATGTTCAATGCATGTATGATCGTTGCCAACTCAAGATCATGCCTCACATAATTCTCTTCATGCTCATTCAATTTCCTTGATTCATAACAAACCACTTGTCCCTCATGCATAAAGACTCCACCAAGTCCTCTCTTGCAGGCATCTGAACACACCACAAACTCTTTATACGGGTGTGAAATCTTGAGAACTGGAGCATTTGTCAACAATTGCTTCAACTGCTCAAAACTTGTTGCACATTATTTTGTCCATTCTGTTAGGGTCCTATAAATATAGGGGTCATGTATTTTGCATAAGTATTTATCCCACTAGGATATTGTAAATATTTTTTTTATCATTTCAAGTTTGTTATGTTGAAAAGAAAAAGAAAATAGAAAGGGCAATAAAAGAAAAATGAAAATAAAAATAAAATATTAATATATATATATATATATTATATATATATATATATATATATATATATATATATATATATATATAATATAGATATATATATATATATATATATTATATATATATATATATATATATATATATATATATATATAATATATATATATATAATATATATATATATATATATATGTATATATATATTATATATATATTATGTATATATATATATATATGTATATATATATATATGTATATAATATATATATGTATATATGTATATATATATATATATTGTATATTATATATAATATAATATATATTAATATATATATATATATATATATATATATGTGTTGTGTATATATATATATATATATCTATATATATATATATAATAAAGGCCCCTATAGCAAGCAAGCTAAAATGTCGTTTTTAGAATTTATTTGGAAAGTTCCAATTATTTGAAAAAAACTTTGGTTATAATGTTTTTGGCATGATATGACATTATTTGTTGCTTTGTTATAATAAGTGTGCATGTATCGGCGATGGAGATCTCCTTTGCCATGATCAACAGTGAGAGGAACTTTACAGACACCCCAGCACCCTTGATGGTTAACGGAAGGGGGTGGGTCCAAAAAGTGGATTTTTCCCAAACCCCCTAGGGCAATGGGTCAATCCCTCAACCTTTTTTGGGGATCCCCTCCCGAAAAAACTTACCACTCACCCGCCCCAAAAAAACTGCCCTCATCTTCACGCTTCTTCCCATCACCTCCCCACGTCACCTCCACCTATTACCCTATGAAATTTTTCCTTCCTCCATCCTCCAAGTCACCCCAACCTCATCCCTCTCCATGTCAACACCCTTTCGTACCATCCGACCATTCAATGTTCGAATTTACCCGCCAAATGAACGTTGTGAATTTACTCCTTCCCGCTAAATTGATCCGTTTTTCAATTAATGTTTTCCCTTGCACCATCTGTTTCCAAATTAATGTTTTCCCCCACACCTGAAATGGTTTTTGTTCCATTATGATCCCTCTGCATTCCCTTTATAAACTACCACAGGATCCAGCCTTTCTTCCCTTTCTTGATTTTATTCTATGTGTAGGTAGTTGCAAGGTGAATTTACAGTGAGCAGGCATCATTTGTAAATTAATGTCGCAACAGAATACATTCAACTTGTAAACTTGGTAACTTGTTCCCTAATCCTCCTTAGTTCAAAATGTCTACGCAAAAGGGAAATGGAAATATGTTTGAAGAGAGCCCTAATTTTTCCCCAGTACCAGACCTTGACAAAACACCTTTGATTGACAACCAATTCAAGATTTATGAGACTGATTATGACTCTGATCTATACAAACTTCACAATTGGAAAAAACATAAATACCTCGACCACAACGATGATCTGAGAATATGGGAATATTTCCTCCCCCAATTCATTTTCCCCCAACCCATTTCTTCCCTGAGTTCTTGACCTAGTGTCACCTCTGATACCTTCCTAGAAAGAAAGTAGTCATTGCTCAGAACAATGAAATTATTTTCTCTATATCTCCTAAAATCATTTGTCAGGCTTTACAAATAAATCCCCAAGCCTCCCTACATCCTTTTTCCTATGACTCATTGATGGAATTATACAAAAAATTTACTTTTCCCAAGAGAGCTCATATTTTTGAGTGTTTCCTCCCTGAAAATGTTGAGTTACCCAGAACAAACCCCCCATACCCTATTTCCATTTTCCTAGAAATGTCAAAACAAGTAATTTCAATAGTCACTAGACTACTTGGTTATAATTTAGACTAGTGGTTAGATGAATTAGTTTTAGAATTCTTGTCAGTTTTCTCAATGGGACAAAAGCCTTTAGTTTTGTTTAATTACAGTCAATTCTTATATGATGCCATCCATGAGAAATTTATGAAATTCAAAGTTGAAGGAGAATTCAAGTATCAATTAGTGTTAGTGTATGTCATGTTATATTATCAGGAAGATAGAATCAAATTCCAATTGCAGAAAGTGGACAAGCAGGAAAACCCTTTGTGAGTCATCCATTGGACTTCATTAGTCAGGAGGAATACACCTATACATATTTTGTGGACTAATTTTTTCACACTTCTTTATGTTTGTTATGCAGTGACATCATACCAAGGATATCTCCAAAAATAAAGGTCTTACACCTTTCAAAATAGTCAAAGGTTGGATAATGGTACTTCTACCAAAACACCTACCATTTGTTGTACCGATAAGAATATTTGTTTTAGAGTATGCTAAATAGATTCTTAATATGGATGAATTGCATTTTGTAACAAGAAAAAATCACAGTGCAAACAAAAAGCACAAGTGGGCCCTTACATTGTGAACACTAGAGAAGCAACAAAGGAGGTGGAGACAATCCTAAAACATATGAAGTTCAAACTCAGTTTTACATGGTCTTATGACCCCTTGGGAGTAATCTCTAAGCTAAGGGTTGAACAAAAAGTACTCCTTATCCTCATACACTAAGGCCTAAGATAAAACAATATGCAAACCAATAGGAATGGGTAGAAAACACTTTGCAGGAAGCTAAGGAACAATTTCTTAGTCAATCATCATTACAGACTCCCATCCCTAAAGATAAGGAAAGAAAGAGGCCAAGGGAACGTATGTCACCTACCAACTCATAGACACAAGCTGCAGATTTTCTTGTTTTTAAGAGAAGGAAGAAGGATCAATAGTCCATAACCAAAACTAATAGCACAAGTAATCCTTAGGTGATCAATATTCAGGAAGAATATTCAAAGGAAAGGGAAACCCAGGAGTAGAAAAATTTATTTTTGACAGGCACTCCTACCACCTCACTCCCCTATATAGAAGAGATAATTCAGTCTCTTGTTTATTCTACTTCTCAGACTCCATCGCAACCAAGTATCTTTTCTAGGTACAGAGAAATTAAACTAAATAATTAAGCTCTTAAAGCTTCAACATACTCATAGTTCTGGAAACAAACTGCCACTACTCAACACATGCTATTGTCTACTTTTGACTCAGAAAAGGGGCAATTTCAAATGGCCTTCTTGGAGCCCAACGTTGTAGCCCCCAAGGGTGTTGAATATTATAAGGCCTCAATATTTTCAGTTAACACTATACAGGTCCATGCAATCGATTAGATCAATTTTCATGAGAAGGCAGGAGAATTGATTTATTATACTTTGACCATCTCTGCCATGACTGTTTCAAAATTGCAATATTCATTGAACAATTTCCACTCACAGCTCAAGATTAATAGGATATCCTTTATGGCTAAAGATACCAAAATCAGAATGTTGGAAGAATTAGTTATTAAACTAGGATATGATCTTAGTGATGTCAAGGAAGCAAAGGATGTGATCAAAATAAAGAATGATGATATCTAGACTCTTAGAAAACAACTCAAACTCCCAACTACAAAACACCACTAAACCAAAGAACTCACAAGTTTGGATATGGAGAAAGAAAATTTGTTTACTTTAGTGGTGGAGAAAAATGCTCAAATACAAAAAATGGAACAAAACATGGAAGCACTATTAAAGGAAAAGGGAAAATGGAAAGCAGTAGTTGAAGCAGTTGGTACATCAGCAGGAACATCAACAGCAAAAACTATAATTCAACCCCTGTCGAGATATCAGTTTCAGACTCCTCTAAAAGGCTAACTTGGAGAATTGTCTTTAAAAAAAAAATAAGTATAGAAACTAACGGCAACTCTAACAAAAATGGAGGAAAGAAAAATAAAGGCAGATACTGCATATTTGGCATAAGTGCAGAAGAACTTCAAACTTCTTTAGCAAATTCAGAAGTATGAGGACCATTCCATCATTATTGAAATGTTAGGAGAAGAAAAGAGCAGCATTTGGCATAACATCAATGTGAACATTACATACTTATGGCCCTCCATTCAAATCATCTTTGAATAGGAGGAATTGGTACAAATATTGAAAGCAATAGTAGAGAAAACAAGAATTGATATTGAGCATACACCAGAAGAAGCACACAAATTATCAAGTTGTTAAACTCTAAAACTAGAGAAGAACTAGAGGAGCTCAATATCCAGGACAGAACAGAAGCAGTGATGGAAGTCAAAAGAGTTTTTACTAAAAATAATCTAATGGTGGAGCTGGAAAACAAATACAAAGAGTTGGATCTATAGGTAAAGAGATTCAATAAAACATTTTTTGTATTGCGGGAAAAGGGACTTCCAGAGCTCAGAAACTCTAATGGAAAATTGATTCCCTTAGAGAATTATCAAGAACAGTTGTGCAACATTGTTGCAGATGTATCAAAGTTTTCAAAAGCGAAGGGAATCATCAGTGGAGAATCTTTCTTACAAGGCCTGCAACATGATTTAAATATACAGCACGAGATTCATCATTTGTTTGTAAATAGGCCAACTTTTCAAATTTACACTGAAGTGGATGAAAACTTTAGGATCATGGTGAATTTTTCAATCCCATAAGAAGAAAGGTGGAACCAAGAATTGGATTTGATCAAGAATTCATAACTTGAAGACCTACATATTTGGCACATAAGAAGAAGTAAGGAGCGGAAAAGGAGCATAGTTGGTAACAAATTCCCTAAAAATTTCAACAGACAGCCAAATTTTTCCAAGCCTTCTATTTTTTAGTTCTATTTTAGAGAAATATGTACCATTGTTAGAATATCTTTTGTAATGATTTCCTTTTTGGAATACGAAATTACTTTTAGCATAAATTCTATAAGTATATTGTAATAAGGCTTAACAAGGGTTGGAACTTGTATGAAGAAAGGAGATAGATTTTGATGTAAGTTGTGCATTGTATTGAAGTCATGAATTTAGAAATAATGCAGAGATTTTTGTTGAGATTCCTATGTCAAGCAATTGGTGATGTACTTTCTCATGTGAAATTGTTATTTTCTCAATTTTCCATATGTTTTTTGTCTCTATTGTTTCAAGAAGATAAAGGGCCGAATTTTCTTAAGTGTAATATGCTCTGGCTTCTTAACAATATCAATATTTTCATTCTAATATTAAGTATAGAATTCATCCCAACATGCTCTATATTTAATTGAACTTAAATCATATTCATCCTACACACTCCACAAATACTTTAAAAGATCCAAAAGTTTGCCTATCCTACCTTGTTACAGCTGCTCTGTCATTTTTGTGTTTGATCACCCAAAGACTCATGACTCCATGCCCAATGGACTTTCCTTGCAAATTTCAACCAAATCTTTGAAAAACCAACCTCAAAACTCAATAACTAGCATAATATATTAAAACAAAAATCTAAATCAGATAGAGAGATCCCTCTCTAAAGCTGGAAGGGCTAGATCCTAGATTTAAAAGTGGTTTTGTGGTTACCTTTGGGTTTCTTTCCATAGCCTAGGGAAATTGTGGAGTGATAACATTATGGCAACCATGCTGGGGAAATGAAAGGTTTCATCTTCCCTAGGAATACTATCAAGTTTCAGATTTGGCTGTTGATGGTGGACAAAAATCAGACATATGAAGACTGAAACATTCACCTGGCGACTCCAAACAGTTTCAAGTTGATCTAAAGACTCTCTTGGCAGCAGGATCCATAAATCAATATGAGTTCTCAATCTAGAAGGTATATTCCTATGCATCGCACTCATATTCTAGGCTTTCCAAACCACACGCCTGGTGTAAGTTGGAAGACTTATTTACCTACCTTCAATGATCAAATAGGAGATGATGATGCTTTGCATCTAATTAGGTTTCATATGCACATATGTAAGTTTAAAGTTAAATTTCATGAATATTGTATTATGAATATGTTCATGGTGTCCTTGGAGGGAAATGCACAATCATGCTATGAAATCTTGCCAAGTAATTATTTATATTCTCTTAGATATTTTCATACAGTATTTTATGAGAGATATAAAGAACATCATCATTCTTTGTTGTTCGTCAAAGATTGTTGCACACATTTTGAAAATTTTATTGAGGATTTATAAAAAAATTATGAAGATGATCAATTTATGGATGAGGATATTATAGAAGCTATTAATGAGAGACCTTTCAACCTTGAAGAAGATGAAGAAGTTGGTTGCTATGGCACTCAAGAAAATTTTCAGCAAGTAGTTCTTTCTCCCATGATTGAAAATGAAACAAAACTGCATTTCATTGACCTACATTCTCATGAACTTGTTGATGACATTTCACAGCCTTTATACATTTCAAAAGAACAAGAGAACAAGAATCCAAATTGTATTGAAGAAACGGATCTTAAAAATGATAGTTTGCAGCAATTTTCTCATATTTGAGAAATGAAAATGATCATTCTAGTTTCCTTGCATTCCCTTTTTCTCATGAGTTTTTAATTCAAGAAAAAAAAATGAAAATGAGAAATTTGATTTTTCTAGCATAGAAACTCAGGAAAGCCATGATCCCTCCATTATTCTCAACAATAATATGCAGAAAGTTTGTTCCTTTAAGCTTAATGCAGAAATTTCTAAAGAGTGTATTTATGAAACTACATGCACAGATATTCTCAACAACGAAATTATTCAGGATAATTATGAAGTAGAGCATATTGTTTTAAACCTCGTGGTTGTAGACCTTTTTGTTATTCAATATGTGGTTGTCTCAATTGAAAATCTGCCTCCAGGTTCAGATAATGAAGAGTTTGTTGAAGAAGAACAAGTTATCCTGAAACCTATGTATGTTATTGTTGTGGATGAATTGGTTGTTTCAAATGAAGATGGAAAGATTGATTAATAGATTACTCCCTTTTCTTTAGAAAGTAGTCCTTTGCAAATCATAAAAATGTAACTTTTCATGTTTTTCAAGATGCTCTGGCCAATCTACTACAGTCATTAAGGAAAATGGTTTTTTTTATGTTTGTGGATTACGGTCAACAGCTTTAGTGGCAGTTTAGGTTGCCAGTTTCATATATTTTCTTCCTTCTCATGAGAAGTATGAGCAAAACTCAGTCAAGTAGCCATTTTATTGATTGGCTACATTGGAAAGAAGAGATCACCTAGTGTATATACTTTCAGTAGGTGTGGACAACCATCATCAAAGTTTGAAGCCCGAAGAGAAGACCCTAAGACTTTGGTGATGTGTTGCCAAATTTCTTATTTATTTTAATGTTTGCGGTAGATTTTTTAGTTTGCAGTGTACAGTTCATATCTTAGTTTAAATAATGGATTTGATTCAGTTTGAGGATTGGAACAAATTATCAGCTGGTTTTCAGTTGCAGTAGTTTCAGGGTATATTATGTTGCAGGTTTGGGATCAGCCCAATGGATAGACACATGGTATGTGATGTTCTTTGACACCTTAGAAGGAGGATTTAATCCCCGTTATAGCCAATTATAGGTCCTATATATATAAGGGTTTTGTATTTTGAATAAGTATTTATCCCACTAGGATATTGTAAATATTTATTTTATCATTTCAAGTTTGTTATGTTGAAAAGAGAAACAAAAGAGAAAGGGGAATAAAATAAAAACGAAAATAAAAATAAAACATTAAGAAACTTTATATATATATATAATATTAATGAAAGCCCCTATAGCAAGCGATTTACAAAGTCGTTGTTAGAATTTATTCAAAAATTTTCAATTATTTGATAAACACTTTGGTTATAATGTTTTTGTCATGATGTGACATTATTTGTCACTTTTTTGTAACAAGTCTGAATGTATCAATGATGGAGATATCTTTTGCCAAGGTCAATGGCGAGAGGAACTTTTCAAAACCCCTGACACCCTCAATATTTAACGGAAGTGGGAGGTCACGAAAATCGGATTCTGTCAAAACCACCTAAGGTGACGTGTCAATAAATTGGCCTTTTGAGGGTCCCCTCCCAAAACAACTTACCACTCACCCCCCCCCCACCCCCAAAAAATTACTCTCTCCTTCACGCTTCTTCCTGTCACCTCCACTTATTCCCCCATGCCATTTGTCCTTCCTCCATCCTCCAAGTCACCCCCACCTCATCCCTCTCCACATCGACACCATTGTGTACCATTTGATCATTTAATGTTCGAATTTACCCGCCAATTGAACGCTTTACATTTACTCCTTCCTGCTAAGTTGATCCATTTTCAAATTAATGTTTCCCCCACATCATCCGTTTCCAAAATAACGTTTTCCCCTGCTCCTGAAACAATTATTGTTTCGTTATGATCCCTTTCCATTCCCTTTATAAACTACCACAGGAGCCGGCCTTTCTTCCCTTTCATGATTTTATTTTATGTTCAAGTAGTTTCAGGGTGAATTTACAATGAGCTGACATCATTTGTAAATCATTGTCACAGCAGAATACATTCAATTTGTAAACTGGCTTACCTATTTCCTAAATGTCCTCATTTCAAAATTTCTACACAGAGGGGAAAGGGAAAGATGGTTGAAGAGAGCCCTATGATTCCCCTAGTCTCGGACCTTGACAAAACACCCTTGATTGACACCCAATTCAAGATTTATGAGACATATTGTGAGTTGATATATATGAACTTCACAATTGGATAAAATTGAAATACCTCGACCACAGTGATGATCTGAGCATCAAGGAATATTTCCTCCCCCAATTCATTTTCCCCCAAACCCATTTCTTCCCTGATTTCTCCAAGAGATCCTATTTTTGAGTGTTTCCGCCCTGAAAATGTTGAGTTACCCAAAACAAACCCCCCATACACTGTTTCCATTTTCCCAGAAATGTCAAAACAAGGAATTTCAATGGTCACTCAACAACTTGGTTATAATTTATACTAGTGGGTAAATAAAGTAGTTTTAGGATTCTTGTTAGTTTTCTCAGTGGGACAAAAACCTTTAGTTTTGTTTAATTACAATCAATTATTATTTGATGCCATCCATGAGAAATTTATGAAATTCAAACTTGAAGGAGAATTCAAGTATTAGTTGTTGTTAGTGTATCTCGTGTTATATTATTAGGCAGACATATTCAAATTCCAATTGCAGAAAATGGATGAGCAGGGGAACCCTTTGTCAGTTATCCATTAGACTTCACTGGTTAGGAGGAATTTAGAGGAATACACCTATACAGATTTTGCGGATCAGTTCTTCACACTTCTCTATGTTTCTTATGCAGTGAGATCATACCAAGGATATCTCTAGAAATCAAGAAGGTCTTAAAACTTTTGGAACAATCAAAGGTTGGAGACTGGTACTTATACCAGAACTACACAGAGATAAGGATTTATGGATGTGAACTCCCTCCATATCGCCTACCATTTTTTGCACCAATAATAATATTTTCTTTAGAGTGTGTTAGACATATGCTTAATATGGATGAGCTGCATTTTTTATCTAACAAGAAAAAATCACAATTGAAACTAAAAGCACAAGTGGGCCCTTACATTGTGAACAATAGAGCAATAGAAAAGGAGGTGGAGATAGTCTTGAAACATATGAAGTTCAATCTCAGTTTTACATGGTCCTATGATCCCTTGAGAGTGATCAATCTATAAGCTAAGGGTTGAACAAAAAAGTACTCCTTATCCTCATACACCAAGGCCTGAGATAGAACAATATGCAAACCAAGAGGAATGGGGAGAAAACACTTTGCAGGAAGTTGAGCAACAATTGCTTAGTCAGTCATCGTTACAGACTCCCATCCCTAAAGATCAGGAAAGTAAGAGGCTAAGGAAAAGTATGTCACCTACCAACTCAAAGGCACAAGCTGTAGATTTTATTGTTTTTAAGAGAAGGAAGAAGGATCAACAGTCCACAACCAAAACTAATAGCAGAACTAATCCTTAGGTGATCAACATTCAAGAAGAATCTTCAGAGGAAAGAGATACCCGGGAGTAGAAAAATTTTATTTTCACAGGAAATCCTACCACCTCACTCCCCCATATAGAATAGATAAGTCAGTCTCATGTTTCTTTTACTCCTTAGTCTCCACCGCAACCAAGTATTTTTGCTAGGTATAAAGAAATTAAACTAAATAATGAAGCTCTTAAAGCTTCAACGTACTCAGATTTCTGGAAACAAATTACCACTACACATCACAGGCTATTGTCTATTTTTGACTCAGAAAAGGGGCAATTTCAAATGGCCTTCCCTGAGCCCAAGGTTGCATCCCCCAGGGGTTTTGAAGATTATAACACCTCAATATTTTCAGTTGACACTAAATAGGTCCATGCAATTGATCATATCAATTTGCATAAGCAAGTAGGAGAAATGATTTATTCTACTTTAACTAGATCTGCCATGGCTACTTCAAAATTGCAGTCTTCATTGAACATTGTCCACTCACAGCTCCAGATTGAGAGGATGTCCTATATGGCTAAACATACCATAATCAAAACGTTGGAAGAATTATTTATTAAACTAGGATATGGTCCTAGTGATGTCAAGGTGGTAGAGAAAGTGATCAAAAACAAGAATGTTGACACCAGAGACCTTAGAAAATAGCTCAAACTCCCAACTATAGAACACCCCCAAACCAAAGAAGTCACAAGTTTGGAGATGGATAAATAAAATTTGATTACTTTAGTGGTGGAGTGGAATGCTCAAATACAAAAAATGGAACAAGACATGGAATCACTGCTAAAGGAAAAGGAAATATGGGAAGGAATAGGTGAAGTAGTAGGTACAACAATAGGTACATCAGCATGAACATCAATAGCAGAAACTATAATTCATCCCTTGTCAGAATTATCATTTTCAGAATCCTCAAAAAGGCTAACTCAAGATTTAGGGGAATTGTCATTAAAAAAAAAGAAGTAGATAAATTGATAGCATCTCTATCCAAAAAGGAGGAAAGAAAAATAAAGCAAGATAATGCATATCTAGTAGAAGTGTAGAAGAACTTCAAACTTCTTCAGCAAATTCATAAGTATGAGGACCAGTCCACCATTATTTGAATGTTGGGAGAAGAAAAGAGCAACATTTTGGCATAACATCAATGCTAAAATTATAGATTATGGCCCTCAATATCCAGGATAGAACAGAGTCAGTGATGGAAGTTAAAAGAGTTTTTACTAAAAGGAATCTAATGGTGCAGTTGGAAAACAAATACAAAGAGTTGGAGATACAGGTAAAGAGAATCAATAAAACATTTTTTGTACTACTGGAAAAGGGACTTCCAGAGCTCAGAAACTCTAATGGAAAATTGATTCCATTAGAGAATTATCAAGAACAGTTTTGCAACATTGTTGCATATGTATCAAAGTTTGCAAAAGAGAATGGAATCATCAGTGGAGAATCTTTCTTACAAGGCCTACAACATGATTTAAATATACAGCACAAGATTCATCATTTGTTTCTAAATAGGCCAACTTTTCAAATTTACACTAAAGCGGATGAAAAATTTAGGACCATGTTGAATTTTTCAATCTCATATGAGTAAAGGTGGGACCAACAATTGGAGTTGATTGAGCAAGCATAAACCGAAGACCTACAATTTTGGCATAGAAATAGAAGCAAGGAGCGAAAAAGGAGCACAGTTGGCTATAAATTCCCTAAAAAATTCAACAGACAGTCGAATTTGTCCAAGGCTTCTATCTTTTAGTTCTATTTTAGAGAAATATGTAACTTTGTTAGAATATCTTTTGTAATGAATTCCTTTCTGGAATCTGAAAGTCGTTTTAGAAGAAAGCCTATAAGTATATTGTAATAAGGCTTAACAAGGGTTGGAACTTGTATGAAGAAAGGAGATAGATTTTGACGTAAGTTGTGCATTGTATGGAAGTGATCAATTTAAAAATAATATAGAGATTTTTCTTCTAGGATTCCTGTTGTAACATGCATTTTTTGTTACCATTAATATTCATGTTTCATTCAAGAATCACTTGAAAATATCTTAAAAAAAGATAAGGCAAGAGGGGAATGTAATAAGTTACATATCAGAATCAAAACACAAAAGAAACAAGTATAAAAGAATTGGCCCATGCGATTAAGTTAAATCGCAATATAAATAGTTATATGAAGCCATAATCAATATGTGTGTGTGTGTGTGTGTGTGTGTGTGTGTGTGTGTGATAGCAATGCAATTAGATTGCAATCGTGAAACATGGTGGGAATTTGTATGAAGTTACCACAGGAATCACCAATTGTCGATTACGATAAGCAGTTAATAAAGCGTTGAACAGGCGGACCCGAAGCATATATATATTATGTTTTGTAAGCCCCGGTGGGTCCACGATTATTGCATAATGTTTATATATGTATACGATTTATGGTGATTGTGATATGCGATGGTCGGACCCGATATTATATATGCCATGCTTTATACTTCCAGCAGGTCCGCCATATCGCAGATTGTTAAGGTTTGGGTTAATACACTAATTGAAAGTGTCGATTGCAATTGTGATGGGTTTCGGACCCAACGAATTATTAAATACAGATTTATGTCTAATCGAGTCTGTATGGGAAGTCAACAAAGCGCTAAAAAGGCGAAACCGATGGGTTTATGCAACAGATTTAATTCTTTTTTGCTAGAGAATTATTTATTACAAAGCAATGGAACACATAAAATATTGCAGAAATATAAACACAGAAAACGCATAAAACAAGAGAGACACAGATATATGTGGTTCACCCAGTTTGGGCCTACATCCACGGAGAAACAACCAGTCCTTCTTTTATATTATCCAGCAAACTGAAGAGATACAACCTACAACAAATCTATTGTAATTCCCCTCTTCACTCTCAATCTTCTCTCTCTTCCTCACTCATAATACGGATATAACATGATGCAATACAATCTCCTCATATATAGCAGAGGGGTTTCCTTCTAGGGAAAAAATCCCTAAATTAAACATAACTTCTACCGCAGATCTCTACCTAATGAACGGCCCAGATAACTACGAAATTACAACATTTTACAAGGCAATTTTACATCTACTTCTTAGCTTCAGGGGCACTACCCCGGATCACCCTCCAGGGAGGGGCTCCAAAGTCGCAATCACCCCCCCCCCCCCCGACCCCCCTGCAATGAATATTTTATGGGCAGCGTTGCCGCCCCATTACAAGCTGGGGTCCAATGCGACAATACCTTTGAATACATAAGATAATAAGGCTCCACACCCAACAATCTCCCAGTTGGAGATTGATTATAGCAACTCCACCGTTGTTTCATTTGCTGGACAATGACTCTAATTTAGACCTGGTTGTTTCTCATCTTCTTCATCATACTTGAAGACTAATTGAAACTGAGAAAAATCTTAGTTTCTCTCTGGTTACAACTTTTGTTAACATATCTACAAGATTTTGGCTAGTGTGTATCTTTTCCAGCTTCAACTGTCCATCTTCCAACGCTGACCATATGAAATGGTACTTGAGTTGTATACATGTTTAGTCTTGGAATGAAATGCAGAGTTCTTTGCAAGATGTATGGCACTCTAGCTGTCACTGTATAACTTTCCCAACTCCTGCTTCTTACCCAATTCATCCAAAAACCTTTGTAACCAAATCATTTCTTTACTAGCCTCTGCAGCAGAAAAATACTCTACTTCTATTGTTGAGATTGCAACAACACTTTTTAGTTTTGAGACCCAACTGACAGTTTTTCCACCTACAGTAAACACATACCCTGTTGTGCTCCTCCTGCTATCTCTATCACCCACCATATTTGCATCAACATATCCCTGTAGAGCAATGTTTGAACCACCAAAGCATAATGCTTGATTTGTGGTAGCTCTCAAATACATGAGAATACACTTCACCTCCATCCAATGTTCTTTTCCTGGATTGTTCATGTACTTGCTTACAACTCTCACTGCATGTGCAATGTCAGGGCTTGTGCAGACCATTGCATACATTAAGCTTCCAACTTCTGATGCATATGGAACTTTAGACATATGAGCCATTTCTTCCTGAGTCTTGGGACACTCCTCCTTACTTAATTTGAAATGGCTAGCCAAAGGTATACTAACTGATTTTGCATTCTGCATATTAAACCTTTTCAACACCTTTTCTATGTACTCACTTTGAGACAATGTTAATTTGCAATTCTTCATGTCTCTAGTTATTCTCATACCAAGGATTTGTTTTGCAGCACCCAAATCCTTCATTACAAATGAGTTTGCCAATTTGATTTTGAGCGCATTTATTTCCTGCATGTTAGAACCTGCAACAAGCATGTCATCTACATACAATAACAATATAATATAGTTTCCATCATTTTTCCTTTGAGATCAACACAATGATCAGAGTGACATCTAGTATAACCTTGTTCAGACATAAACCTGTCAAATTTTAGATACCACTGCCTTGGAGCCTGTTTTAAGCCATACAAGCTCTTCTTCAATCTGCACACTAGTTCTCCTTCCCTTTTTAACCTCATATCCTTGTGGTTGTTGCATATAATAATCTCTCACTCCCAAATCCCCGTGGAGAAAGGGTTGTCTTTACACTATAACTAATAACTCAAGATGCAAAATCTTCAGTTTGCTACTCAGACTTAAAAACAGTTCTGATTGAGTCATTTTAACAACAGGAAGAAAATATCTTATCAAAGTCTATACCTTTTTCTGTGGCAGACCTTTTCACCACAAGTCTATCTTTATACTTTTTCACCTCCCATCTTCTTCCTTCACTTGTAAAACCCATTTATTCTGGCAATGTCTGTTTTAAACTGTAGGCAACTGACTAAGTCCCAATTCTGGTTATGTGCTAAGGAGTCCATATCTTCTTTCATGGCTTGCTCCCACTTCTTCCTGGTTTCTACCTGCACTGCTTCTTCATAACATTCTAGTTCACCATAATCAGTCAACAATACATAATATAATGAAGGAGAGTATCACTTAGGGGGTCTAATTATCCTGGTAGATCTTCTAACACCACTTTCAGGTGTTTGAGGTGCTTGTTGCTGTTGTGGTCGTTATTCTGGCTGTTGATCATTATGATTTTTAGGCACCATCACTTTTCCTGTGATCTCATCAAGCATTGTGTATTCTCTGTTTTCTTTTTCCTGTTTCTTTTCCTGCAGTTGATCCTTATACAAAACCGTTTCATTGAATATGACATCTCTGTTTCTAATGATTTTGTGTTTTTCATAATCATAAAAGTGATAACCAAAATCATTAACACCATATCCAATAAAGGTACATTTCTTTGATTTTGCCTCAAGCTTTGTTCCATTTTCTTTATTAATGTGGACAAAGGCTTCACGACCAAAAGTCTTTAAAAACAGTATTTTACCTTTTTACCTGTCCATGCCTCCTCTGGAATACCACCATCCAAGGAACTTGAAAGCCCTCTATTTATTAGATAAATAGCAGTAACTACATCATCTACCCAAAATTGTAAAGGAAATCATGCATGCAAACTCATGCACCTTGCACACTCCATGATTGTCCTGTTCATCCTTTCTGACACACCATTTTCTTGTAGTGTTCCTTGAACTGTCTTCTCTCTATAAATTCCATTCTCTGAATAGTACCTATCAAACTCTTTGTTGCAATATTCATCTCCATTGTTTGATCTGAGACACTTCAACCTTTTTCCTGTTTCATTTTCAACCAAAGCTTTCTATTTCTTGAAAGTATAAAATACAGCAGATTTATTTCAAATACAATAAATCCAGGTTTTTCTGGTTGCATCATCAATAAAAAGTAACATAATAATGAAAGCCACCAAGAGATGATACTTGAGCAGGTCCCCATACATCTGTATGCACAAGCTCTAATTTTTCGCTCTTCTTTTCTTTCCCAACTCTAAGCAATCTAACTCTCTTCTATTTTCCATAAACACAATTCTCACAGAATTTTAAATCAACATGCTTCAAACCTGGCAACAAATTTCTTGAGTGAAGAATCTGCATCCCCTTCTCACTCATGTGCCCGAGCCTATGATGCCACAATGTCGTATCTTCTCCTGTAGAGGTTAAAGCATTAACAGATTAGAAATACCATTGCATAAATACAATGTACCAACCTTTCCTCCTTTCGCTATTACCAGGGATCCTTTAATGACCTTCCAGGTTTTATCTGTGAAAGTAGTTATGCAACCTTCACCTCCCAACTGCCCCTTTGAAATCAGATTTTTTCTTCAGATATGGAACATGCCTTACATCCTTCAATAGCCACTAATTTCCATTTCGTTGTTTTATGAAAACTGTACCTATTCCAATGATTTTACAGGTTTATCATCACCTAATCGAGCCTGTCCAAAATCTCCTTGAACATAATCATAAACATGTTTACTATCAGGTGTGGCATGGAATGAGACCCCTGAATCTACCACCCAGGCATCAATAATATTTTCTAATGAAAGAATCAAAGCATCTTGCAACACATCACCTGTTACATTTGCTTCATGATTAGTTTCTTGTTGTGTGTCTCCTTCTTTTCCCTTTCGAGACTTGCAGTCTTTCTTTAGGTGTCCTTTCTTCCCGCACTTCCAACACACCATCCTCAATATGGACTTGGATCTGCCTTTTCTTGACTTATTGCGAATCTAGGGCTTTTTCCTCTTTCCTATTTCCATTTTTCTTCCCCTAGTCTCTACAGTCAAAGACTTACCTGATGTCTCACCGAAGCTTTTCCGTTGCGTTTCCTCGCTAAGGATTGCACCGACAATGTCATCAAACTTTAAAGTACTAGAACCAGAGACAGAGTTACTAATGGCCATAACTAAACCATTCTAACTTTCTGAAAATGAGCACAGAAATAACAGAGCCCTAACTTCATCATTAAAAGTTACCCCTACAAAACTTAACTGACTGGTAACTATATTGAACTCATTTAAATGATCAGCAACAGATTCACCTTCTAACATATTCATATTAAATAAATGCTTCATAAGAAATACCTTATTTGAGGACAAGGGTTTTTCATATATCTTGGCTAATGTTGACATTAAACCCTCTGTTTACGTTTCCTTTGAATTATTAAACGCTACCAACAGTGCTAGGCACAGCGGTATTTTTCCAAGTGCTTTTCTGTCGAGAATATCCCATTATGTGTCTGTCATACTCATCAGCTTCTTTGTCTTTCCACTCAATGGTTGGTACAAATCTCTCTGGTACAAATAATCTTCCATTTGCATCTTCCATAGCTGGTAGTTTTGGTGGTTAAATTTTTTGACCCTAAACCTACCATCTTCCGCCATTGCTCCCACTCGAACCAGGAACCCTTCTCTCTTGCGAGTTTATCAGCCAAAAAAAAAGACCTTCGGCTTTGATACCAGTTGTTAGAGAATTATATATTACAAAGCAATGGAACACATAAAATATTGCATAAATATAAACACAAAAAATGCATAAAACAAGAGAGACACAAATATACGTGGTTCACCCAGTTTGGGCTACGTCCAAGGAGAAATAGCCAGTCCTTCCCTCTTCGCTCTCAATCTCCTCTCTCTTCCTCACTCAGAATACAGATATACATAGAAGCAATAAAATTCCCTCATATATAGCAAGGGGTTGCCTTCTAGGGCAAAAAACCCTAAATTAAACATAACTTCTACCGTCATATCTCTACCTAATGAATGACCCAGATTGATTATGAAATTACAACATTTTACATGGCAACCTTACATTTATTCTTAGCTTCAAGGGCGCTGTCCCCAATCACCCCGCCAAGGGAGAGCTCCCAAAGGTCGCAACTGGCCCCCCTGGACCCCCCCACATACGAGATGGGGTCTAATACAGCGATACCTTTGAATACAGAAGATAATCAGGCTCCACACCCAACATTTTTAAGTTCCGCAATAAACCAAAGGTTTGTGTTAATTTCGTTGAATAAAGGGAAAATCATTGTTAAAACTGAATCTGAAGAAAAGGCAATTGATCGAGTTTCTTGGTGTTTTGGCTAATTGAAATGCACCCGATACATGTGTAAGCTCAGGTTTACACAAGTCCAACACTGTTTATTATGGTTAAAGTGGATTAATCATTATTAAAGCATCTACAAAATAACTCAAGAGCCGATTAACAGAGCCAAAAAGCCAGCAATCATTGTCATCTTCTATGTTTAGTTATTTTCTGTTATTTTATGTTCTTTGAGATGTCTTTACCCTCTGTGTAATATTTTGTAGTAATTCTTAGTTCAAATAGTTAGAGAAACGATTTTACTAGTTTGACAGTTTCAAATATCAGCAATTGTTTCACAAATGTATGTAAGGAGGAAAACTTACAAAGAAGGGGTTCGAATTTTGGGGAACCCGAAGACTAGGTCACTGTATTCCTGATACAACTGTCGATTAATGAAAGAATCATAAGTTTCCATGAATTTTTGGGTATAATTTTGTAACCTTCTTTGTCATGTGTCATCTTATGTTTTCTTCTTTCAAGTATAGTAATGAAGTTGCAAGTCTTTATTTTCTTATGTAGATAAAGTTAAAATTCCTTAAAAGAGCACTCCTATACTTCAAGTTTTCACCTTCCTTTCTAAGTTATAGATAATAGTTTCTGTGTAAGGCAGCATATTATCTTTAACTTCTCCAAGGGTCGCAGGTAGTAGTTTATATGTTAAGCAGCATATTGTCTATGATTCAGATCTCATTTTCATAATTCTTCTAAGTGACAGATGGTAGGTTCTCTGTTAAAAAGCATGTTATCTTTAAATTTTCCTTCAAGCTTTCTTCATTCATCATTTACATCTAGCAACAAATGGCATTCTAAGATGTTCCAGTCATACATGTATTAAGGGTTAAAAACCAAGTTTTCCAGGTCCTTCATCTGAGAACACAACAAACAATAAAGTGACAAATAAGTGACAACAAATAATAATCATTAATGTCCTAAGCACAATTTCTCCACAACCAGGAAATCGGTTTCTTAAGGTACAATATTAATTGGTGTCATTGCGAGGGAGAGAAGACAAGAACACTTTTCCCTGGGTTTTTCAATATTGTCCTTTGGTTGTTTAGTGAGGAGGAAATATTTAGCTGTTTTGAATAAAAATAAATTAAATAAGAGAACTTTTCCTTGGGTTTATTAAGTTTGAAGCTGATTCTTGAGAATGACAATTTTCAGCAGTTGGTTGTACATTCACACCTGTGATTTTCAATTACAACATTGATTGGCGACTCCACTGTACTTTGAAGTTTTCTTTTCTGGGTTTTAATGGCTCTCCCTGCATTCTTAGTCCATAAATTTCATCCATTTGATTTTACTGGGATCACCAGCTATCCTCATGATATGCCTGCATTTTATATCCAAAATTAGTATCTTCCAAAATTCAGTAGAATGGAATATGAAGATCCATCTCAGCAACTCCAAGAGTTTCATGAATGCATGGAGCAGCAGGGCATCATTCATGAAGATGTGAAGATGAAGATGTTTTTGTTTCCTTTGGACCTAGAAGCTAATGTTTGGTTCAGGTCTCTGCCTCGTTCAAGCATTTCATCTTTGAAAGATTTCCATTCAGTATTCAATTCTTATTGTAGAACTTATTATCCTCACACGTTTCTTTTTGAAGGTTGTTGTGAATATTATGATGCTAAAGAAACTTTAAAGGCTCAAGATAATCTTGTTGATGAAACTAATGATTTTGTTGAAAATATATCAAGCATTCAGAGAGGTTATAGCCAGATTAATCAGATCCAAACAAACGCATTAGAGATAGAAGCAAATCTGGTGGTTGTAGGAAAAGCACCAGAGACACAGCCTATCCAAGACAAGGGAAAGGCAAAGATGGAATCCTCTCAAAGTCAAACATTGGAGGATATGTGTAATGTAATTAAAACTTTTTCAAATAGGTTGAATAAGTTAGAGTTAGAAAATAAGAATTCTTAGAGACCTACGTTATATGAAGTAGATGAATATGAACTTGGTATCAAAGGAGAAGAGTATGAATATGATGAAAGAGATGCCATTCATGATGAAAATAAAATTGATAAATATTGGAAGCAATTCTTTAATTTTATGCATACTGAACTACATAAGAAATATGACTTGAGATTGAGGAAAAGATCAAGAAGTCAAGAAAATAAAAGTGAGCAGCAAGTTTCAACTTCCTCACCAAAGGTGAATCCACAAGAATCTCAGCCTGCATAACAAGTGGATAAAGGAAATCAAGAGAGTATTCAAATGGAGGAAAATTCAAACATCCATCAAGAATCTCTTCTCAGCAGTCGAGAAGAGGAAAAAATGATTAAGTTGCAAATAAATCCCCAGAGTTCCTATTTTGTTAAATTTGATGATCCTCCTATCTATAACGAAAATGATTTAAATCGGGAACAAGATGAAGCTCTTCAAGTTCATCAGTTAGGTGTTGAACATACAGGAAGAAACCAGCAAGTGGGATATGTTGGACAGCAATATATTGAGCCATCTATCATTGCAAAAGAGGCTATCTTATGTAAAAAGAAAGCTGCTAAGGAGATTGTATATCATTGCATTGAAGAACATAATGATGCCCATGGATCAGAGGTAAACAATCTATTTGAAGTTGAGCATACGTCATATAGTGACGTGGAAAATTTTATTTTTCTTCCTAAGATTATAATTACAAATTATTTTCAATCAAAGCTTAGAGATGAAAAGTGGAGACATAAAAGCGACATAGATCATTTTCTTAAAGATGTTGTTGATTGTTCTGTTGAGCATATTATCCCAATAGAAGGTTTATTTGAGCAAGAACCTTCATACATAGAGAATTTCTTTTTTGGAGCTGATCGAGACCATATTTTTCCTTATACTTTTGAAGATCCTATGGCAAATTACATGGAGGAATTTATCAGCATTTTACACATCTTACCTTGTGGATATATTCCTAGCTTTTGTTGTGAGTTGCCCTTATGAATAATTTATTTTTTGTTAAAGATGAATTGTATTTTCAAAATTAACTGGCAGAATGGTTCTAGATTGGGCACTCAGATGCTAACTTGGTACCATTGGAATATTGACTTCACCTGATGAAGATCAATCATGTACATATGTAGGAACCTGCACATAAATAAGCTCTGGTGTTGAGCATTTGGTTTCCAGTTGCAGTTCTTCAGTTTAATCATTAGTTGATGAATAAGGGTGACTTTCCTAATTGGCAACTAGTTTCCAGACATTTCAGACTTCAGGAATGTTAAATTTTAGTTTGTCAAATTTCAGGGTTTTCACAGTTTTGGACTCCATGCCCAACTAAGGCTACTGATCTATGATTCTCAATATTTTGCTATCAAAGCATAAGCATCCTATCACTGCGGATATTGGCATGGGTTCACTGTACAAATTTTCACACAGTTAAGCTTAGCGAAGCAATATATGACTTTACGCCCAATGGATAAGGAACTAATCTGTGGTTCTTAGTGCTTCTGTGGCAAAAGAACTATCCCCAGGTGGAGCCAGATGTTGTAACATGCATTTTTTTTGTTACCTTTAATATTCATGTTTCATTCAAGAATCACTTTAAAATATCTTTAAAAAAGATAACGCAAGAGGGAAATGTAATAAATTAAATATCGGAATCAAAACACAAAAGAAACAAGTATAAAATAATTGGCCCATGTGATTAAGTTAAATCGCAATATAAATAGTTATATGAAGCCATAATCAATATATGTGTGTGTGTGTGTGTGTGTGTGATAGCAATGTGACTAGATTGCAATCGCGAAACGCAACACGCATTTGTATGAAGTTACCACGGGAATCATTGATTTTTTATTACAATAAGTAGTTAATAAAGCGTTGAACAAGACGGACCCGAAGCATATATATATAATGTTTTATAATCCCCAACGGGTTCGCGATCATTGCATAACGTTTATATATGTATATAATTTACACCAATTGTAATATACGATGGTCGGACCCAATAGTTTATATATGATGTGCTTTATAAGTCCGACGAGTCCACAATATCGCAAGGTTTGAGTTCAAGCACCAATTGAAAGCATTGATTGCGATTTGCGACGACGATCCGGACCCGATATAATATATGCCATGTTTTATACTTCTGGCGGGTCTGCCATATCGCAGATTTTTAAGGTTTGGGTTAATACACCAATTGAAAGCACCGATTGCAATTGTGATGAGTTTCAGACCCGATGAATTATTAAATATAGATTATGTCTAATTGAGTCTATATGGGAAGTCAATGGAGTGTTAAAAAGGTGGAACCAATGGGTTTATGCAACAGATTTAATTCTTTTTGAGTTCTGCGGTAAACCAAAGGTTTGTGTTAATTTCGCTGAATAAAGGGAAAATCAGTGTTAAAGCCGAATCTGAAGAAAAGGCAATTGATCGAGTTTCTTGGTGTTTTGGCCAATTGAAATGCGCCTGATACATGCGTAATCCCAGGTTTACACAAGTCAAACACTGTTTATTATGGTTAAAGCGGATTGATCATTATTAAATCATCTATAGAAGAACTCAAGAGCCAATTAACAGAGCCAAAAAGCCAGCAGTGATTGTCATCTTCTATGTTCAGTTATTTTACATTATTTTATGTTCTTTGAGATGTCTTTACCCTCTGCGTAATATTTTTTTATTAAGTCTTACTTCAGATAGTTAGAGAAACAATTTTAGTAGTTTTATAGTTTCAAAGATCAACAATTGTTTCACAAATGTATAAAAGGAGGAAAACTTACAAAGAAGGGGATCGAATTTTGGAGAACCCGGAGACTAGGCCACTGTATTCCTGATACAAATGTTGGTTAATGAAAGAATCAGAAGTTTCCATGAATTATTGGGTATAATTTTGTAACCTTCTCTGTCATGTGTCATCTTATGTTTTCTTCTTTTAAGTATAGTAATGAAGTTGCAAGTCTTTATTTTCTTATGCAAATAAAGTTAAAATTCCTTAAAAGAGCACTCCTATACTTGAAGTTTTCACCTTCCTTTCTTAGTTATAGATAATACTTTCTGTGTAAGGCAGCATATTATCTTTAACTTCTCCAAGGGTCGCAAATAGTATTTTTTGTGTTAAGTAGCATATTGTCTATGATTCAGTTCTCATTTTTGTAATTCTTTTAAGTGACAGATGGTAGGTTTTGTGTTAAACAACATGTTATCTTTAAATTTTCCTTCAAGCTTTCTTCATTCATCATTTATATCTAGCAACAAATGGCATTCTGAGATGTTCCGATCATACATGTATTAAGGGTCAAAGACCAAGTTTTCCAGGTCCTTCATCTAAGAACACAACAAACAATAAAGTGACAAATAAGTGACAACAAACAACAATCATTAATGTCTTAAGCACAATTTCTCCACATCCAAGAAATTGGTTTCTTAAGGTACAACATTTCCTGTGTCAAGCAATTGGTGATGTACTTTCTCATGTGAAATTGTTATTTTATCAGTTTTCCATATGTTTTCTGTCTCTATTGTTTCAAAAAGATAAAGGGCCAAATTTTATTAAGTGTACTCTTCTCTGGCTTCTAAAAAATATCAATGTTTTCATTCTGATGTTAAATATAGAATTAATCCCAGCATGCTCTATATTTAATTGAACTTAAATCATATTCATGCTACACACTCCACAAATACTTTAAAAGATCAAAAATTTTGCCTGTCCTGCCATGTTATAGCTGCTCTGTCATTTTTTTGTTTGATCACCCAAATACTCAATATATAATACCCTGCTAGTCCCATGAATAATCTAACATCATCCACATGTTGAAGAAAATGTAACTAGGCTTAGTCTTCAGAATGACATGATCTTTGTAATTGATGTAAGAAATAGAACAAATTATTTGTGTATATCTTGCTTCATGGGTTTCATGAGCAAGAAGTATAATTAGGTCAAAGACTTATTTTTTATGTTTTTAGGATTTTATTGTTATGTCAAAGAGTCATGTCATGTGTAGAGATATTCTTTAAGAGCCTATGTAAAATTCATTAATGTCAATGCAGCCCTCCAAGACCAAGAAAATCCTCCAAGAGCAAGCACACTGAAATTTGCAAGAAAAACAACAAAGGAATCTTATGTCGGCTCCAAAATGAATTAAAAGGAAATTATTAAATAAATGGAATTCATGTCAGCTTGATAAAAAATCATGATTGTTCATAATCTCACGTCATCTCAAATATGTGGCACAAACCACTATAAATACCCATCCAGGGTCAGCGAAGAGAGATGATATTTTCGCATTTTCCTGTGAGTTTTTCGCATGGAAAGTGCAAGTCCACAGTGAATTAGGGCTTCTATCTTAGGGCTTGACTGCACCTCGATTAGGGATTGGGAGTAGTCAAGCAAGGATTTGGATGCATGAAGCAGAAAGAACTTCACATTGACTTAAGGATTGGTCTATATCTTATCTCGGCATACCTGAAGATGAATCTCACATGGAAGATGGAGGAGAGATCTCCCTTACAACATACATGTGATCTAAAGGAGAATTCATCAGATGGATAGAGTAGAAAAAGGTGTGGATATAGACACAGTATTAACATATGAACTGGGAAATATATATTCTTAGCATAAACATAATTTCTGTGATGATAGTCTTAGCGTATCTATGATTTGAAGGTGTAGATCTCTAATCAAGGATCTCGACATACCTGTAGGTGCAGTCATGTTTCAATATCAAATTTATTGAGAAGAGAGGACTTAAGATGAGGATGCATAATAGTATCAGCATTATCTTAAGTCTTGTGATATCAATCACGACATCATTGTGTCAAGAAAAAGACTCAAATCTATCATCTCAATTGTTTCACATAATATCTCTATTGCAATCTCAAAAAACGACAGTAATAAGAGTCTTAAGGAACGTAGCATATGATGACTACAGTATAACGAAATATAATCATTTTCCTTTCATATGAATGAAAAGAAGGATCTATGTGATATATACATAATGTTATCTCTAGCATGGATAGAGTATGTATCATGATCTTTTATAATCACATACAACACGAACTACAAGTGAAGATGCAACAGAAGTATGATGACAATGGCATGGTAGTAGTGAAGAGGATGATCTCGATGAGGAAAAGAGATCTCAATATGAAATAATGAAGATCTCAGTGATGCAATTATAATGACTTCAGTGGTGCAGATGATGATCTTATCAGTGGCAGAGTAAAGGATTGATGTCTTGGTCTTGGAGAGGCAAATTGAGTCAAGGGTCTTGGTCTTGGTATTCGTCAATGAGATTTATATAAGAAGAGTCTTGTGTAGGTGTTCCTCTCCAAGAGGGATAGGTTTTGACCCTGGAAGAAAGCCATATACTTTTTGTTCTTTTCTCTTTTGTTTTGATAGCAGTTTGATGAAGCTAACATATACACACTAATAATGACAAGAAGATCAAGTTAAGATAAAATATAAAAACACTTCACAAATTGTTATCATGGTAAGAAGAATCTTTGTAATTCTGAATGCCCTAGATTTTTCAACATGGTATCAGAGGATTGGTTCAGAAGTCGAGGAAAGAGGCAGAAAAGAGACATTCATAGGTTAAGGCATCAATTAGCTGAAGGACCTACAATCAAAGAACAAAACCTAGATCCAAGAGGTAGCCTACGTCATTGTAGGTTTTAACCCCATACAAAAATTACCTGCATATGAATTCCAAAACACAAAAAATAAACAATGCGAGAGCATAACACGTATACACAGAGATTTTCCCCTAGATCCCAAAACTGGGACTACCAACTTGATTTTTCATTCTGTTCCTTTCATTTTTATAATACATATTTATACATGCCGAAGCATCCAATACCGTGGACCAAAAACCATTGCATCCAATACCATGGACCGAAAACCATTGCATCCAGAACCATGTGCGAAAATCATGCACAAAACCATAGGTGGGTCTGCCCAACCTAACATAGGGTCCAAAACCAAAATTTTCCTGGGCACTGCCCTAGACCCCATAGAGTGGGGTTTTGGGTACCCCTTAAACCCCCTGTGACCTCCCCCACTCTAACCTCCAGGTAACTACGTGGGCTAGTCGTGGAAAGAATATAACACAACCCAACATTCTCCCGCTTGTTGTTTTCTTTCCACAAGGGGGCCACAAGAGAGCTTAGTCATTTATCTAGCACTGCAACGCCCATTGTTTCTATACACCAAGAGAACTTCTCAGAGCTCACAGATTTTGTCAATGCATTTGCAGTATTATTCAAAGTGTCCACCTTTACCAGCAACACCTTTTTGTCTTCTATCATATCCCTCACAAAGTGATACTGAACATCAATGTGCTTTGTCTTTGAATGATATGCAGGGTTCTTTCCCAAGAAAATTGCACTTTGGCTGTCACAGTCTATCCTTATAGCTTCCTGTACTAACCCCATACTTGAACACAATCTCTGCAACCAAACTACTTCCTTGCTTTCATGAGTGGCCACCATGTATTCTGCCTCTGTAGTTGATAATGCCACTACAGATTGTTTCTTACTCATCCAACTGACTGCACCTCCAAATAGGTTAAACACATACCCACTTGTAGATCTTCTCTGATCCACATCTCTAGCCCAGCCTACATCAAAAAAGCCATGAATGTCCAACACTTTGTCCAATCCTGGTCTTCCTTGGTAGCACAAACCATAATCACTAGTGCCATGCAAATACCTGAAAACCTGCTTCACT